>CAIGRP010033711.1:0-11513 GCA_903798385.1 Fraxinus cuspidata
TTCATGTTGCCCATTTTACTACTACATGTCCTGAAATTTGGGTTACCGAGCATGAACCGCTTGGTCTAAAAGTTAATGCTGATAGATAAGACCACATGTATAGCATTTTAATCTCATCTTCAACACGACCCCTCACATGTAGGTATGCTTCATTTTTCCGATTAAAGCATTAAAAATGCACGCTTTTTGATAAATGAGTAGTGAGACTTGAATGTTTCACTTACTTTGTACCATGATGAACCATTTGGTCTAAAGTTTAAGCAGTAGGCCACACGTATATAATTTAAATCTTATCTTCAACAATGCATAAACTAAACTAAGAAATGATACTTGGATTAAAGACTTATGTTGATATCCTAGTTTCCTTTGGTAGAGACTTAAGCATTGCATTTGCCACGAGTTAATTTTGTAAATATTTAATAATAGGTATAATACTATTAAGTATTAATGACATAAGCTATAAAACTGGAATAAACAGATAAGTGCTAATACCTTGAGAAAAAATAAATTAGACAGGTGGAATGCACGAAAACCATCATTTTGAAGGTTTATGAAGTCAGAAGTTGAAAGAAATCTACTTAACTTGATTTTTGAGTATTGTGCATAAGCATAGGTGCATAAAAGATGCCTCCTTGAGGCTTGCCTTGATCTCAAAGGTGAACACTTTTGAGAATTCACCCGAACTTGACTACCTCACTCCAAAAAGTCGCATTATAGAGGCCTTCCGCTGTCACTGTAAGTCTTTAAAGAATGCATTATGGCGCACATGCATTTTAGTCATACAGAGAAGTTAATCAGTCTCCATGACCGTTTAAAATTTTATCTAATTTGCAATGATCTACATTTGGAGGTATTTTGTGGTGCCTTTTCGGAATTCATCTTGACGCACCACCTCTATACCTTTTTACCTCACCTAAATATTGAGTCAAATTTTGCACACATCTATGTTAAGATAAATATTGAAGGCTATAATTTCAAGTATCTGGTTTGAAATGAATAATTCCCTTGCTAAAGCTTGTCATTGTCAGGGGTGGATTTAAGGGGTGACCCAGGCGGCCAATTTAATTTTTTTCCTTAATTTTTTTTTTTTTTTATGTACTTTTTTATCTACATATTAGCCAGCTTAAATGATATTTATTGCAGCCTGGCTTTGCCTCTGGTCATTGTCCTTTTGGTTTTGGACTTCAGCTGTATGCTACTTGGTCTTTCCAGGCATTGCCTCTGTTCTTATGTTTATGTTTCCATTTTGGCAGGTAATTATACCAATTGGAGACATAGATGAGGTAAATGCTGCTTCCATATCCTCTTGTCATGCTGATGTATGGATAAATTGACTGAATCTTTAAGTTTTACCATTTCAGATAAGGAGGAGCCAGCATGCACTTATCAATCCAGCTATTACAATAATTCTTCGTTTGGGTGCTGGTGGACATGGCGTGCCTCCTTTAGGAAATCCTGATGGTTAGTAATTATGTTTTCCATCTAAGTTACTGTGTTGATTTTTATCTATAATCTCTCATATGCTTGAATGCAGCATGTAGTCAACTACTTCATAAGAATCTGCAAAAATTCTTCTTTACATACGCACCTTTCAAATTTTTCACAAGTCTAATAGAAAGTATACTCTGATGTGATGTCAAAAGGTGAAAAGAAGTTGATATCACTTTTGAATTTGGCATTGCAATTATTGTTACTGTTAGTTAAGGAAATTTCTATTTCCCACAGGACTACTTTAATTGCTTTCCGATTTGAAATATATATTGATGTCTAGATTACACAGTTCAATCTTTTCTGGGCACACTCTAGGATATTGTTCCTTCATAATGCTGCATTTTTTGTCAAGCCCCAGAGTGATGTACTCGACTTTAATTGCTTCCTGTTGTGAAATATATAATGGTTCAGTGACATGTAGATATGTTGAGACCAATGTAAATGCATCTCTCTTATTGAACGAAAAAAAGTTGTGGTGTTAGTTAGAGTAGGCCTGATGTTATTTGTCACTTGCGAAGCCTATTGGTATGGAGTGAAAATTGGATCTGGATAGAAAAAGTTGATTTTGAAGTCTCAAGTGCACATCAGTTCTCATTTTAAATATTTATTTATATTATTTCGTTAATAACATTGAGCTTCAAGTTAATCGGTCAATTCCATAGCTTCTTTTCGTTATTTTTCTCTAGGCATACGTAAGTAAACTGCAAATAGAACGATCTCATGCATAGTGTCTTCTGTACACTGGATCCCTTCGCTTTGTGGTATGTGTTATTGTGAAACAGTGTAAATATGAGTAGGCAATAAGTGGATGTGGTTAACATCTGACTCGGGGTTTATGGAAGTTGGACGCAAATCATGAAATAGTGGAATTAAATCTGAATTTTATGTGTAGGAAAAACATACAATATGCATAGTATCAGATAGTATGTTAGATTGAAAACCTTCAATTCCAAGCTAAAGAATAACATTGGACAATTAAATCTGTAACTGGTAAAGTTTGAAAACCTGACTTGCAAAAATCATGCACTTCAAAAGAAAGAAAAGAGAAAATAGGAAATAACGTTGATGGGATTCTAAAATGTACCTAAATTTATGTACTTTAGAGTGAAAAATGTGTTTCTATCTCTTTTGGTAGCCACAGTGACATGTTTCAATGTTCATGTTGCATTTGAAAATGTCTTTTTAGAGATCTAACAATTCAAGTAAAAAAAAAAAAAAGTCTAGATCATAACTCATTTTTATATTTGTTGCAAGGGAAAGTGGTAATAGAAGATCTGAAATAATGAATTGTAGATTAGGGAAACTCATTTTTATATTTGTTGCAAGGGAAAGTGGTAATAGAAGATCTGTTTCTGGAAGCTTTGTCTTTTAGTTTCCTTTTTGGGGTGGGCAGGAGGGCACTGGTGAGGTTTGTCCATGGTCTGGGACTCAATGCAAATTTAATCTTGCAAGATAAACTAATATCCACTTATCAGTTTCAATTGTATAACTGCTCCTGATTAGTGCTCCAATCTGGCATTGCCATTTGCAGATAATAATTTATAAGCCTAAACTATGCATTGATTTTGTGTCTAAACGTTTCCATTTATGATGTGGACTTTTTTGTACATGTATAAGCCTTATCATTTATTTCTTTCTTCTAGGTCGTGTCAGGTATATGTTTGCATCATTCTGGAACAGAAATCATGCACTGAGAGCTTTACAACGTTCGGCAAAGAACTATCATGCAATTTTAGAAGCTGAGAAGAAGGTATGATCCCCTGTTTTTGTTAAATCTTATTTTTCTTTTCTGATAAGTTAATAGAAATATTGTTAATAGAATCATTAGAAATATAATAATAGTGGACAGGAATCATTAGAAATATAATTTTAGAGGAGAAAGATGTCCTCTTCAGACTTGCAAAAAAACTGGAACAGAAAGAATAATTTATGATTTAGGGAGAGCTTATTGAGCAACTTGGTTCCGAAAATGTATGTAATTTCTGAGACCCAAAAACATCACATTGCAGCAAAATGCTGCACTTCTTAACAATTTCTTACAATCATTAAACCATAATACCACCATATAGTCTTGAAAACTTCCTTAACAACTTTCCCACATCAATGTTCTCCTGTTACTGTAAACATTCTGCACCACTAGCTTTAAATAAAAGCAGAAACTAAAACAAGATGATCAAGACTCTCCTCATGTCGTCACATTGAAGTGCACATATCAGGTTATATTAGGCCTTTACTTCTGCATCATATAAGGATAAAAAGATTAAAGTTATTGTAATTAAANCTTCCTTAACAACTTTCCCACCTCAATGTTCTCCTGTTACTGTAAACATTCTTCACCACTAGCTTTAGATAAAAGCAGAAACTATAACAAGATGATCAAGACTCTCCTCATGTCGTCACATTGAAGTGCACATATCAGGTTATATTAGGCCTTTACTTCTGCATCATATAAGGATAAAAAGATTAAAGTTATTGTAATTAAATTTTTTTTTTCTATCATTGTGCATATTTGATGTACTTACGAACTTACTACAGCATCATGTATTGTAGATAATATGCAAGAGAAGGGTGAAAAAAATACCTCTACAAGTCCCTGTTCCAAGAGCAACCTCTCTTCTTCGTGGGTTTTCACTTGAGAAGGGCTAAAGGGGCAGATCGGCGGTCGGGCGACGGGGATGAAGGCGTATAGAAGACAGGGTCACGGGACGGGAATGGAATGAACTGGTTTTAGGTTAGTTTTTTAAAAAAATGAGCCCGTTGGGCTGGGCCGGACTAAAAAAAAAATTGCGGGCCATCTGGGCCTAACTAAAAAAAAAAAAAAATTTGGGGGGGCCAAAAAATAGGCCCCCTCCACGTTTGGGCCTGAGGCGCGGGCCTCATTGGCCTCGCCTCAGGGCCGGCCCTGGTTATAGCAATGATTGATAATTTTGGTTCTTATTTTTTGGTGGTGTTTAAGTGGTCTTGTGATGTTGGCTACGGTTGTGAGGTGGTAGTGATGTTGGTGGAGCTTGTGAGGTGGTGATGATGTTGGTGGTGTTGGGGTGGCGGCGACTGTGGTGGTGGCAGTAGTACAGTGGTTGCATGGAATGAGGGTGTTTGTGACCAATTATTTGGTTGATTGTAACTAATAAATTAGTAAATTTGCGATCAATAAATAATAAAAAAATTGCAGTCACGGTACCAAGTATTTCATTTAGTTGCGGACTTTGTCCAAATCTTTAATTTGTGTCACACACGATACCAAACATTTCATTTGTACCACCAATGATACCAAATCTTTAAAAAACTCGCACTTGAAGTCCAAATTGACAGAAACCGTTACTTTGACCGTTAGTTGACCAAAGATCAAAAGCATGACCAATTGTTGACTAATTTTTAAATGACAAATGAGTAACTTTATATTTTTCATACAAAAAAATTTAAAGAAAAAAACAAATCATCTTCTCCACTCATCCTGACACCCCCACCCTCCACCAAAAACCAGTTCACAAAAGTAAATGAACAAAACTTCCAATTACCACCACCAAGACCAGGCTTTTGACGCCATTGTCTCCAGTGGCGGTGAACTTGGCGGCGAAGGCGACGCAGATTCCCTAAGCACCAAACCACTAGCGTCGGAGCCATTTGCATCTCGATCAAGTCCGGCGACTTTAGCATCGAATTTCTCGGGCTCAAACTAATAGCCGGAGAAACACTTCAGCGACACAGATCTAACTGGAGATGCGGACTCGAAACCAGTTACCGATGAAGAGTAAGTGGATGAAGAATTTGAAGTAGACCTGCTAAAATTCCCCACCTCTACAGCTGCAAAAGCCCTCCAAAAAGTCGATCCAGTACCAATAAAGCTTTCGTTGCCATTTAACAATCCTTCGGGAGAGTAAAACTCCTCATCTTTACTAGAAGCCGCCTCCGCATTTCTATAATTATACCGAAAACTGTGTGTTTTCAACGGTGGCAACGGGTGTAACTTTAACGAGTCCAACTTTCGCGAATTTGAAGCATTACTATCACTGGTTTTACTTCCATTGTAAACATTGCTTGAATCAATAACACTTCCACCGGGTGAATTAACCAAAGTACCAAACTCTGAAATAGATTGCGATGGCCTCTAGAGCTTTAGGATATGGTTGTTTTTGGACACGTTATTAAATCGATCAATGTTGTAATTATCAGATCGTTGGGTGATGAGGGTGTCGGGGTGAGTGGAGAAGATGATTGGTTTTTTTAAATTCTTTTATTTTAACTTTTTATATGAAAAAATGTAAAGTTACCCGTTTGCCTTTAAAAATTAGTCAATAATTGGTTCGACCTTTGATTTTGGTCAACTAACCGCCAAAGTAATGGGTTCTGTCAATTTGGACTTCGGATGTGAGTTTTTTTAAATGTTTGGTATCGTGGATGGCACAAATGAAAGGTTTGATACCGTGGCTGTAATTTTCCCTAAATAATACGTGATCAATTATTTAAAATTGTGATCAATAAATTAGATATTTTGTGGCCAATAAATAGTATGTGACTGATAACTTATGACTAATAAATAATATGTGATCTAAAAATTTGAGTAATATAAAATTTGTGATTTATGATCAATAAATAAATTGTGACGTATAATTTTTTTTATTTGTGACTGATGAATAAATTGTAACCTATAAAATTTTTTATTTGAAACCTATAAAATTTTTAGTTCATTATCGAAAAATGAATTGTGACCAAATAGTATAGAATTGTAAGTTTAATATATTTAACTAACAACCGACTTTTGAAGTTTTGAACTCTCTTAGATATAAAAATTTTCCATTTTTATATTATAATAAAAAATCTTAGATAGCGCCCTTGTAACATATTATGTTTATGTTTGAGTCTCATTATCTAAATAATCATTTTCAATCATACAATGTTTTAATAAAATAATTTTATACGTAAACCTATAAATTTTATTTATACTATTACAAAATACATTTTTCAAAAAAATAAATAAACAAAATAAGTGCAAACAGAAGTTGAGTTGCCATCACAATTGTGAAACTTAAAAAAAGATATATTGAATTCGTATAGCAGTAGTCGTTGATTTTGTCAGGTTACTCGTCTTCAAGGAATCTATTGCCCAATATATAATTGTTTTTGTATTTAGTGTATGCTTGGTAAGTTTTTTTTTTGGCCCTTGGAGTTTACAAAATGAGTATATAAAAAGAGGATAAAAGTTATGACTTCTACGGAATGTGTGAATAAAAATAAAATTTAACCAGTTTATAATTTTAAAAAAACTTTGCCAAACATATAAATCAGGTGTCCAAATCTTGTTTTTATCATTAAGAAAACACAAAAAGTCCTTCTAAATGCACACATGCACTTGACAAAAAATCTATTATTATAGAATGCAAGGAGGAAAATTGTAGTCACATTCCTCATTGCGAGGGTCCATTAGCATTTTCATTCTAATTTTCTTGGTAAAGATGTGAAAATAAAATCGTCTTTTCTACATATTTAACGTTTATTTTGAACACAAATCATGTACCTGCACATCCTCTCCTTAAGTACGGTTTAAAAATGTTTAATATTAGTGCATATACCACTCTGAGACGACCCTTCTTGTGTACAAGACAACTTGAAAAGAGATAATTTCAATAAAAGTTTAGCTTCGTAAAGTCCTATATATAGCCCATATTTGAACCATATTAAAATTTTTATTCACATTCTTGTACTCAGTTTCAAACACATATTTTTCAATAAAATAATATTTTTCATCACATCAATAACCTTTTTTTTTAATCACACATTCTCCATCAATTTACTATTTCAAAATATATTCTTCCAAAATAATGTTGTTCAAACACACCCATAACTGAGAATATGGGTAACAACAATATAAAAGAAAAATACAAATCCAACACAAACAAATGGAATTCCCACAGAAGTTATCTATAAATACTTGCATCGGTATTCCAAAGAAAAGGGATCAAGGCAAGATGGAGAAAAGAAAAGAAAATCACATAGCTCATGTTTAATCTTGCCATACCTGGATAAATTTCGTCTAGTCGGAATAGAAACTTTATCAGAACTTGTGGAGAAGCACAAAACAGATTCTGCTGTAGATTGTATAATTTATGATCCATTTCTATCATGGAGTCTTGATGTAGCCAAGAAATTTGGCTTAGTTTCTGCAGCATTTTTCACTCAATCTTGTGCTGTGGACATTATTTATTACCATATGTATAAAAAGAAGTTGAAACTTCCTTTTTCAGAGACTGAAAGAAATGTGAATATTCCTGGATTACCACTACTGGAACCTTCAGATTAGCCTTCTTTTGTTTATGTTCATGGATCATACCCTGCAACTTTTGAACTGATTCTTGGTAATACTTTTCTCGAGTTGGAAGAAGAGGTATGCAATCATTTTGAAATCAGACTTGCAAAGCACATTTCAGTTATTCAATTTTTGTTTCAAAGAACATACCTATACCTCTACATGTCGACTTTAATTTTTATCAAAGGTCCTATCCGTGCATAATTTTCATAAATGAGTATAGCTCAAGACATTTGTAAAACTAAGCATCTAGAGCAATAACACATATTTTATTCAAATTTTGGGTTCAACGTCGAAGGTTTCCAACTTATATGAAATCAAATTAATATTGAGTTTCTAATCCTACTATTTCCAATCATGGGGATTCGATATATTTGTTTTGTTAAGTATGGACTACACTTAGTCTCTGTTTGGCCCATCTTTCAAAAACTCATTTTTCCTCTAATTCATTTTCGTCACATAGTTCATGAGATCCACCATTTTTATAAATTTCTCAACCATACATTCCATCAACTTTTATCAAAATTTAGTAAAGATATGATTTTTATTCTAAACCAAACTAAACAGGGGCTTAGTAACATCACATGATCATTTCCTATAATATTCAGTAACATTATGTGACCATGTCCAATAATATTCCCCTCACTTGTAAGTTCTATGTTGAACCACCTCGTTTAAGAGAGGAAAATTTATTTATTTACAGTATTTATGCCTTCAGCATGCCCCTCGAATCAAAGGCGGATAAAAGGGGGGCTGGAGCCGACTGTCAGCCGAAGTATAATTTTGAACCATTTTTATACGCAGTCCACGTCTAAAAAATTTGCAACCCGTCTAAAAAAAAATGCAGCTCAAGTCCTAGCTCTAAATCCAAAGCCACCTAATCTCTTCTCGACAAAGGCATAGAGCGTTCAGGCCAAAATTAATTTGTTTTTCTCTTTCTTTTACTCGACTTGACGACTTCATCAATAGAACTATATTATCAAATTTAAATGCCATGGTGTTTAATTAAATCTTTTAAAAAAATCAAGAACTCTGAACAAAATCTAGAGTTCAAACCAAAATAGCACTTAAAAGATTATTGATGTCTCTGTTGCAAAGTCATATTGGACCATATATATTATTGGTGAATCATATTGCCTAATTAACTTACCTATGAATTAATTGACTCTAGTTAGTACAAATTTTACTCTACTTGTTTTGATAGATTTCAAACTTGGTTACTCATTTCTAGTTGCTCAAATTTCACACTCAATTTTACCCCTTTTGGAATACACTCAATTTTTATTTGCATTTTTTTTTTTCTTTTTGCAATTTTCAAAATTTACAAATGGAAGGTCAACCTTTTGCAAGAGACAAAAACAAATTATTTTCATTCTTTAAAAAGACAAGTCAATCTAGTGATAGTACACTTGATCGATTGAAAACCAACCTTCAATTATTCTCATGCAACACTTTATGAACCAGAATTTGCTGAAAAAATAGATCTAGATTTTATTGTAGAAGAATATTATGTTTCAAGTTCTCAACAAGAACAACTTAAATAAATAAACAATACCCTTTAATGACTTTGTTTTTTGTTATATCTAAATTTCATTACATTGACTTTCTTATGTTTCAACCCCTTAACAAAATTTAAGAATCCGCCCCTGCCTCAAACATAATTCAACTCTATATTTATAACTAACTAGTTCTATGCTTTCATGCCAGGTGATTGACTGGATGGTGAAGTTTTACGAGTGAAGGCAATTGGCCCAACCAATCCTTCAATGTATTTAGATAAGAGGCTTCAAGATGACAAAGAATATGGTCTTAGTTTCTTCAAGCAATAAGTGAAGTGTGCATGAAATGGCTTAATGAACGAGCAAGTAGATCAGTTGTTTATGTTTCGTTTGGAAGTTTGGCTGAATTAGGAGCTGAGCAAATGGAATAATTGGCACAAGGCTTAAAAACGAGCAATGAGTACTTCTTGTGGGGGGTTGGATCATCCGAAGAAGCTAAGCTTCCCAAGAACTTTTCAGAGGAGACGTCCAAGAAAGGACTAATCGTGTCATGGTGTCCACAGTTAAAAGTTTATGTTGGGTTTTTTGATACCCAAGAAATCTCGAGCGATGATGTAAAATTGATATTGGATAAGTATTGTATTGACACCTAAGATTGATGACCCTACCCTAAATTATTTGGGCTCATTGGAAGCAGTCTAATTAATTAGAGTTGCTCATGGCCCGGTTCCTTACTTAGTGGATGACTTATTTGGCCCACTTATCATATCCTTGTTGGGCTGGCCCATTAATGTACCCTAAGTGATCTTATATTTATTTCTCCTTCACGGCTTTGTCATTAGAAGTGAGCTTTGCCCTTGAATTGAGAGAGAGAGAGAGACATTGCTGCATTTCCTTGTGTTTTGTGCTTCCGCTTGTAGTTTTTTTTCTCATTCATCTTTTCATTGTTCTTTAGCCTTTGTGGCTACAAAACACATTCCCTTTGTGTCCTAAGTTGGTACAATTGAAAGCAACCAAAGAGCGGAATAGTTTGAAGGTTTTGGGTCGATTGATTGGGTGTCGCTTTGGTTGGTAAATTGAGCCCAAATCCTTGGGTATTGGAGTCAATTATCCAACATTTGGTATTAGAGCAGGGTTGGGGTGGATTTCATTCTATAAAACGAGCAGAAACTGCCCAGAATCGCAGCAGAAAAACGAAGCAGTTTTTGTCCAGTTTTTTTTCAATTTTGCCCGAACCTGTTTTTTGCGTTTTTCAGAGAAACCGCTTGTCTTTTGGAAAAACGGTGACCACTGGTGGACTGTGCAGGTAGAGGCGAACCTGGTGGTCAGGTACGTGGCGACGGCGTGTGTGGACGCGTAGGGCAATTTTCGACGACAGTTTCTCTAGACAGAATCTTCATTTTGACATTTCTAACGATTTTGTGTTGTTAGTTTTGTGTTTCAGGTTATACAATGAAATCTGAGTGATTTTACCCTTGTGTATTCGTAATTCAATTTTTGGTCGGTTGGTTGCTGCAGTTGTTAGAGACTTTAGGATGAATAGTGGTGGCCCTAAAGTGATAAATCGCATATCTCGTAATTTACAGACTCAGATAAGTCCGTTATAATAAATTGGCTTATTCCGTTGAAATCTCAGCATTAGCGCATCATTGTGTGGGGGTGATATTAGGATTGGGGTTATCGTGAAGGGGTAACAATTGCTTGTGCTAGAAATTTAGGAATTAATTTCTCTATTTGAAGTGTTGGATTTAACTGCAAGTTGATAATTACTTCTGTGTTTAATTGCGTGAGAATTTGAATTTTTTGTTGACATATGTTCGTGTTGCATTGACTATTCCGTTAGAACACCTAGACTTGACCCGTTTGAACATTCCCTTGATATGAGATATCGAATCTCACGAAACACTTGGAATCTAGAAAAGTGTATACTGTTGCCTTAGGATTACTTTGTGTGACATTTTTGTGCATTTTGATTGTTCTGCAAAAAGTTTCAAATGCCATAGATGGTAAATTTTCTGCAAATTTAAAAAAAACACAAAAAGAAGAATATGATAAACTTGCTTACACTTCAATTATTTTACACTTATTCGACGCCGTTTTGAGAAAAGTTGAAAAACTTGATTCTACTAAAGAAATTTGGCAAAAGTTGGAGGACTTATATTTGCTCAAGTCTACTCCTAATAAGTTGTACTAGTTTGAAAGATTTTTCAACTTTAAAA
>CAIGRP010033714.1:0-14808 GCA_903798385.1 Fraxinus cuspidata
ATATATAATAATTCAAAATTTTAATTTATCGCAAGAAAATTTATACTTTAAAAAACATTTTAGAATTATTAAGCAGTGACCCACCAATTAAACCGCCAACCCACTGAATTGACCAGTAACCTGAAATCCAATACCTTGATCGGATCGATATCTGGGTCGAGTCTAATAACTATATTTAAAAAGTCATATTTCCAGACAAGAAAGCCCATTCAAGAGGAAATTTCTTGCTTGCAAATCCCCTTTTCCTTTAATGAAATAGATCGATATTCCCGCTTAATCACAAGATTTCGAATGTGAATCATTCTTTTAGGGTATTTTTATCTTTCCAATACTTAAGTTTCCCATTCTTTCAAGTGATTGTTTGAAGAAATGAGTTGATTTAATCCATTTGTATTGTGTGCACAAAAAAAGACAGTTTAGAGACCTAAATGCTACCAAAAAATGAATGGGAATTCAAGTGCAACAAGTTGTAAGGGCAGTGGGAGAGATCTCCCTTTATTTTTTTCTGAAGTTATCAGGAACGAATAGGGAATTAAGGGAGAAGCGAGGGGTACATCTGTCCATACAGAGGAGTGAATGCAAAATTGATCCAGCTATATCAACGTGATGGTGTCAAAACAATTAACGGCCCTGATATTCGCAATAAGCAGAAATATCACAGGATACACACAGTTTCATTTCCTGTTATTCAAACAAGAGGGCGGGTACCTCAGCCTAGGAGAAGTTTCATAAAAAAAGAGACCCGTTTTCAAGAAAGTCTCAAAGGTCAAATCTTGATTGTTTTCTCTCATTTTTCAAAAAGATTTGCTTTGTGATATTATCTGTCATTTTGTTGCTTTCTTTCATTGCTGAATTTTGATCTGTGTAAGAATTGGTTTTGTTTCATTCTTGTTGTCTTATCGATCTCTTTATGCTTTTTATGAATCTTGATCCATGGATAAATTAATGGGCATTTTAAATTATGCCACATTATGCATTTTTTATGGATAATGTGTGCTTCTTATGTATAGATTATTGAATGTTTCAATTTATGCTCATTGTTGGAATGAGTTATTGATCTTTGTTTAATCTGGATTCTTATATTCCAATGCCTATGAAACCATAGTTGGAAGTTCCTATAACTTAATATATATCTACATTGTGAATTCTTGACACTTGTGGTAAGATTTTCAATGCGCTCTCATTCTTAGGAGGCAAACAACTGTGATAATTGATTGCGATCTGGCACATCTTTAAACCATTTCGGCTATATTGTTAGAATTGTCGAACTACCCATCACAATTCAATTCCTATAGTTATTTAACTCAGAATGTTCTCGTGTGATCAGATGAAGTTATCTCGATCAAAATATTAAGAAATGCTGGGTTTGATAATCTTTTTTTCTTGGCATGACATCTGATGCAAAAATAAAAATAAAATTTAATGGTTATAAAATACTTCTTCTCTGTATAAAATTGAAATTGTTTTTTCTTCACAGTGCATTAAGAGATGGCAGAAGCTGGGGATATTCAACCTCTGTATGCGACAATGGAACAGGAATGGTCAAGGTAACCATCTGGCATCAATTCTTTATTACTCCAATCTTCCAATATGTATCCTTCAAGAGATGAGATGAGATGAGAGTTTGGTGCATTGATTCATGATCATTATTTTATCTTAAAATTATCAGGCTGGGTTTGCTGGGGATGATGCTCCAAGGGTGTTTTCCCGAGCATTGTAGGGAGCCCTCGTCACACTGGTGTAATGGTTGGCATGGGCCAAAAAGATGCCTATGTTGGTGATGAGGCTCAATCCAAGAGGGGTATTTTGACTCTCAAGTATCCAATTGAGCATGGAATTGTCAGCAATTGGGATGATATGGAGAAGATTTGGCATCACACCTTCTATAATGAACTTCGCGTGGCTCCAGAAGAGCACACAATTCTCTTGACAGAAGCTCCACTTAACCCCAAGGCCAATCGTGAAAAAATGACTCAAATCATGTTTGAGACCTTCAATACTCCTGCCATGTATGTTGCCATTCAGGCTGTTCTTTCCCATTATGCCAGTGGTCGTACAACTGGTAAGTTCAATTTTATATTTTTTCTCTTTTGAACACTAATATAAAATTGTTCGTTAACTAGATCAATGATGTAAGAGACACACGCAGTGTTCTCAGCATCACAGAAAGCACATAAAGTTGCTTAGTTTAGTGTATAAATATACCCCTTCCCCCTGAAGAAAATAATTGCGTTTAAACTATTACCTAAAAATATGCTTTTACGCATACAAGCAGATATTGCATTATTATGGTTATAGGCACTGTATTACTCGGATTCCCAGTGATAAATCCATTTCCGTATTCTCTTTGCATCTCAGCTGAAAAGTAAGAAGACAAACAGGAAACACATTGATATTTGCGCACCATATATTATAAATAGAGTAACTGAGGCTACTATAATTTTTTGAACCACTTGCATGCCATATACCATCAGCTCCTGATCAGTTTAATGCCTCAGAAACCAGTGGATTACGCTTAGGTTGATGCATCGTAAATCTGCTAAATTTTCTCTATTTGCAGAAATATGAGCTTTACTAATGTTATTTCCAGGAATTGTTCTTGACTCTGGGGATGGTGTCAGCCATACAGTCCCCATATATGAAGGTTATGCACTCCCCCATGCAATCTCCGTCTGGATCTGGCTGGGCGTGATCTTACAGATAACCTCATGAAGATACTGACAGAGCGAGGCTACTCTTTCACCACAACCGCTGAGCGTGAAATTGTAAGGGATATAAAAGAGAAGCTCACTTACATCGTTCTCGACTATGAACAAGAGCTAGAAACTGCAAAGACCAGCTCGTCTGTGGAGAAAAACTATGAACTGCCTGATGGACAGGTGATCACTATTGGTGCTGAGCGATTCCGCTGCCCAGAGGTCCTGTTCCAGCCACCAATGATTGGAATGGAAGCTGCTGGAATACATGAACCACATATAATTCTATCATGAAGTGCGACGTTGATATTAGGAAGGATTTGTATGGCAACATTGTTCTCAACGGTGGCTCCACAATTTTCACAGGCATTGCTGACAGGATGATCAAGGAAATTACTGCATTAGCTCCAAGCAGCATGAAGATTAAGGTGGTGGCTCCACCAGAGAGGAAGTATAGTGTATGGATTGGAGGTTCTATTTTGGCTTCTCTAAGCACATTCCAACAGGTATATTTCATAACAGCCTCCCTATTGCTTTATTAATGTCTAGGTTGCTGTATTTCTTNAGAGTGTTGGAACCTCGTAGTGAGTGTTGAGGTCCAACAAGTATCGAACTAGGACATGTCACTCCAGTAAGAGTGTCCGTGCTTCGTAGTTAATTGGCTGACTTTGCTAATGTTTAATTCTCTGAATGCTAAGGCCTGTGTGGGTAGGAACCTCAATAATATTTGACGAGAGACTTATCTTGTTTATGTGACTGCAGATGTGGATAGCAAAAGCAGAAAATGATGAGTCTGGCCCTTCGATTGTTCACAGAAAGTGCTTCTAAATCAACATTTTCCAATAATAGATGGTTGGAAGAACTTATATGAACTCTTGTGGAATTGCTTTCTCATTCATATTACCTTATCATTCTGTTTTTGTTCTTTCCCAAGTCTCTACTTTTCAAGATTTGAACAATAATCCTGCCAAATATTCATTTTTCCTATTTACATAACTAGGTAGAAGAGTTGAGTATTTTAAAATGTTGTCGCCATTTTACTTTAAGATAAAGGGATTGTCCCATTTCTATTCTACATTAATTCTTTATCTGTTGGATTTATCTGTCATATACTATCAGTTAATGTGAATTTTTTGCAGACTGGATGAATGAATGTCAGTCTGTAACCAAATTGCATTGCCAATGAGTTTACTATTTAAGTTCAAGAAAATTATGACAATTATGTGACCGCAAAATTGAAATGAGGCAGTGATGGTTCATGGTTGTAAGAGGCTATAGTATAACAGTGTAGCAACATTATCTAATATTTAGCATTAGTTAGACGCTTGTGCCAGTTGTAATGCTTCTCCATAAGATCCTCAAAGCTCCTGCAATCGTTTTACTCCTTATCTGCTCGCGGATACAAAAAGAGAAGTTCAGTATCTGTACATATACTCCTCAACACAGAGAGAGAGAGAGAGAGAGAGACAGAGAGAGAGAGAGAGAGAGAGAGTCAAATAATAGCTCACCTTCTCAACGGTACTCATGAATGGACTTGTTCTTGAGCTTCCTGACTCCGATCTTGACCTTACCCAGTCTGAGATTTTGATGGAGGAAGTAGCACTGAAGGAGCATTAACATTACTGTCAAGAGGTATGGTTCGTTTTGCCCATTTTGCCAGTCTTAACTCGTTTTTAGCTGAGAATTTGTGATTTGATTCAAAACCCACCTCAGCAAACTTTCTCAGCAGTTGATCTGAGGATGATTACTTTACATGTTGGACTCTAGCAGTATTCGGATAAGTGTTTCCCATTATAGTGAGAAAACATAAAAAGTGGTACATCTTTAAGCAGAGAGAGATAAGTATTGAGATTGGTGCAGCGTACCCTGCGCCTGCACTATTATCATCGAATAATGCAATTCATCTAGAGTTTACATGATCATTAGTCTATGTGATAGTGAATCCACTTTCTAATCATCTAGACTCTAGATGAATAGCTTTAATGAATATCATCACTTAGCACAAACCACACGCCTCGCACTCGTACACACTTTGCCAAGGTTGCACTGGGAGCTTTCGAGGTAATTTAACACTTTGCACACGTTGAGAAACCTTTAAGTTTCTTTAAAGAAAGCTAGCATCAAATTGTGTGGTGAATATTGACGCGCGAAGTTGGGACATGGTGATAGAATGACAAATTATTTAATCCTACGATATATTGCTCTTGAGAATGGATGATGTATCATAATGAGACCAGGCAAATTATAGCTTATAATACAGATCACATATAAATGACAACAAACAATTTAAACATACAAATTTTCTGAAAGAAAAAAGAAAAAAGAAAAGAAAAAACAAAATAAAGAAAGAACAACAAAAATTGCAAAACACAACCAAATGATGAACACTAACAGCAACTTCTGTCTCGTGAGCCGTAAGTTATTTTTGTTGCTGGTGCTGCAGCTCTAGAATTTAGCTCGGAGATGATCCACAATGCTGTTGTCGACTTGGAATGCCTTGGCAAGAATATCATTACCAATACTTGGTTTCGATCCGAAAACTGTATTTGCAATAGGTATCACGCTTAGATTATGACTGCTCAATGCAGCAATGGCCACAACATTTACCTTTCCAACATTTCGCTGGAAGTGAATGAGTCCCACAGGGAAAACAAAGACGTTGCCCTTTTGAAGGACCTTAGAAAGTTGGTTGTTGTCGGGATTGGAGGTAACAAACCCAACTTCAAGGATTCCTTCAAGAACTGTTATGATTTTCAGTGGCTCGGGGATGAGTGTGAGGAGGAACTGTTATCTCAGCTTGGACAGCCGATAATTGAGTTTGGAAATGTTGTTGGCTAGTGGTAAGTTGTGCTAATTGTCTGGTGAGGACATCAAATTGGGATAGGTCCATGGTCAGGTTATTAGAATTTAGAACTAGATATGATAAGATGACCACTACGCAACTGCATGCAACATAGTACCAGCTAAATGAAGTGTATGGAGATATCAATAAACACTCGTTTTAAAATCGAAAACAATTTTTTCTTTATTATTATTATAAATATTCTTTTTTTTGGATCATGTAAATCCAAATATGACAAGCTAATGCTGCTGATACATGTAAAATCGCAAAGAATGTGTTAAATATTAGTAAAAAATCCGATCACGTAAAATAAGTTGGATAAAATGGGAATTGAACAAGTCAAGAGATTCGATCACGTGAACCTTAAGTAAAATTATGAAAATTTACAAGCCAAGAGATTCAGTCACGTAAACTTTAGGTAAAATTAGAATAACAACAGCACAAAAATTAATTGATGCAATTTTAATATAAACAGTAATATAAACCACGATAAATAAAATAGTAGCTCCTCTGTTGGTCGTCGAGGTAAATGAGCGCCAAGTAATTGATCACCAAAGACAAAGAGACTGTAGCTTTTGTTTTGCTCGTCGAATGAACTGAACTGAACTACAGGTCAATAGAGGTACCTGCAAAATGTTAGAAAAAAATTACTCTTTTTTTTTTCTCTCTCTCTTTTTAAATTGACTAAAAGTAAGTTACATGAATATGGCCTAAAGTCGAGCCCAAAATTGAAAGAAAATTATAAAAGAATAGGGTCCAAAATCGAGGTCCAAATACCAAACAATTAACTAATAAAATTATCAAAAGCCCAAACTAAGGCACAAAATGAAAATTAAACACTTTTTTTAAGAGCAGATTATACTGGCCCAAACGGAGGCCCAATAGCTAAACAAAAGACACTAAAATTCAGGCCCAATTGTAGCCCAATAATTAATTAAAGATACTAAAATGGAAGCCCAATCCAACTCAATTACCTAAATTAACAGGCTCAAATTCAATGATTAGGCCATTAACTTAGGCCCCAAAAGGGAAAGATGTGGTAATTGACCTGTTTTTTCGACCTCGCGGCTGTGGATGGCTGTAGTGACTTCGCGGCGGGTACTATGGATGGGCGATGAAGCTGGTGGAAGATTTCTGGGTTGCGGTGACCGTTGGGCATTGCTGTCTATGGATTGAGAAGAGTTTTGTGATATTTTTTTTTTGCATGAGGCGGCGGATTGGTGGAGCTGTTTGGTTGTGTGGGGGTTGTCGGTTTTGAAGAAATTTGGGGGTTGGAAAGTTGCAGAGACTGGTGGCGATTTTGCGGTGGTGGTATGGTGGTCGGTTAGATGTGTGTGATTAATTGTAGTAAACGGGTGACTGAGTCAATTGGTTGTTTTGTAGTTTGAGTGGATTGTTGGTGTGTATAGATTGATGCTGGGGCTGAAGCTGATGCTGGGACTTGCTGATTATTTTAGGGTACAGATTGAGTTGGGATCCAAGTTTAGCTTTGATACCAAATTTGATGTAGAATTGTGAATAATTATTACTGTAGGAAGAAGAAAAGAAGTAGAGAAAGAAGAAGAAGAAGCAGCAGCAAGAAGAAGATGGGACAGGGAGGGAGAAAACAGGCCGCAAACCATTATTCAATTCATCATATTCATCAACTAATTCAATCAACAATGAAAAATTCAATAAATAGCAAAAATCTAACTTGAAGGGATTGGGTCAACCCGCTACTACAAGTCCAATAATAAAAATATAAATAATAAGTCCAATAACAATAAAATAAATCTCGATCTCGATGATGTCCGCATCAAAAATAGTTTTTGGGTTTACTTCCATGACTTTTACAATGAAAAAAAGTATAATATTTAATAAATAGAACTTGGATGACAACTAGGAGATGTAGCTCAAATGGTAGAGTGCTCACTTTGCATGCGAGAGGCACATGGTTTGATCCCTCGCATCTCCATGCAACAAATTAAATTTTGATCATGATTTTCTTGTAAATTCTTTAACATATGGACTGACCACGTATACTCATCAAATTCTATCTACACTTCTGTTAATTTTATTTTTTAATTGGACTATCTCCAAGAGGATTTCTTGTTTTATTGTATACAAAATTGAATTCAACAATTTTATGCCTATTACTAATATTAAAGACACAGGTAATATCTAGCAAATTAACAACAATTAATGATGTGGAACTATTAGGGTCTGTTCTCTTTACTGTTTTCAAGCCATTTTCTGTTTTCGATTTTTCAAAACAGTAAAAACGTGTTTTCTTTCTTATTTTCGAAAACGCGTTTTTGAAAACAAGTTAAAAATTTACATATAAAACCCAAAACGACATTTCAATCACCGCCAACCACCACTGTACCACCGCGACCCATTGTTGCCGCCTGAAAACCATCGCCAGCAACACCACTACCCTTAATCAGGGTCGGGAACGCAACATTATCGTTCTCGTGTTCCTCACCCAATACCCTTCTCCTCGTCATTATGGCATTCCACCTCTCGTTATCAATCCCCCTCCTCTCCCTCTCCAATTCATCACTCTCATTTTTACTACCCTCCTCTTCTTCTTTCACACGGTCCTCAGGCAAAAGGGCAAGCCTAGACGGATACGAAACTGGGAAAATAACTAGGGCATCCTCGACGTACCGCATTTCATCCCGGGTCCACGTCCGAGTACCCTGGTCAGCTTGAGGTGGGATTTGTTCAGGTGGATATTCAAGTTGGGATTAGGACTAGGTTTCTTGGGATGAAGGGGTTGGGTTTTAGTTGGGTAGGAAACGGATTGGAAGGGGATGGGCTTACGAAAGTTGGGATTGGCATTTGGGTCGGGTTCTGCGGAGAAGGAGGGAAGAAAGGTGGTGCGGCGACGTTTTGGAGAAGTAGTGACGTTGGGTTTGAGAAGTAGAGAGACACAAGGTTTTCCATTTTTTTTAATTTTTGAAAATAATTTTTCAAAATACCGATAATAACACATTTTCAATAATCTCAAAATTGACACTCAAAACACAAAACCCAAAATGAATTCAAAACTCAAAACACAAAACTGAAACATAAAGAGAACAACCCCTTAGCTTCTCATAATCTACCCCTTGCACAAATAGCAGAGTTGGCACAAATTTGTCGTTTTGAGTGTTTTCAATTATAATTAAGTCAAAATTTTCAAAACTTATTTTTGGTGTTTTCAAAATAATTTTTCAAAATGTCAAAGAGAACACATTTTCAACAATCTCAAAATTGACACTCAAAATACAAAACCCAAAATGAATTCAAAACTCAAAACAAAAAATTGAAATACAAAGAGAACATGCACTTAACTTCTCATACATTTTACACGTAATTTTTCATTCATTTGATTCAACGCTACACTTTTAACAAATATGTCGTAGGATTGCTCCACCAAATTATATGCTAGAATTTTGGTTAAGGATTTTATCAAGCATCAAACTTGAGACTTGCAAAATCAAGAGGTTAGGACCCTGAAATATATTTAGTTGATAGCCGAATTTATCATAATTAATGTGTTTTATTTTAATTTTAACCTTGAATCACAAGATCAATATATGGAATACAATTATACAAAATGAGCTTTACACGAAAATTAAGAACAAAGAAAAAAAATGAATAATGAATTATGAACCATTTCTGTTAAATGAAAATATCATAAAATGGCGGTCCAATCATAATAATCTTGATGTTCAATACGTCTAAAAAGAGACATTCAAGTCGGATAGCCTCAAAACCACTTTGACGCCTCTCAATATTTAACTAACTTTTAGTAATATTTTTTGATGAAGTATGCTACAAATTCAATGCCAACACAAAAGATAGAATTTTTTTAATGATTATGCCCGAATTCACAAGGTAAAATTCAGATTTTTCTATTGGGGCCAAATTTTTTCAAGGGTAAAAGCAGTGTAGTGGGTCCAGTAGAGGGGTCGATATCTTACTTCCGTGCTTTATTTGGCCACCAACCACCCTCAATTCCAATTCCAAGCCAAAAATGACATCAAGATCCTAGTCGAATATCCGATCCAAGAATTTGACACCAGCACAACCCTTTACTCTGAACCTGAATGTGTCATCCGAAACTCATCTTTTTCTCCAAGCTTTGATCTTAGTTGCTTTTAAAGAGAACCCTTAAATTTGTATCGTTTCTCAATGTGGAGTATGAATTATTGCAATAATTCGCGTTTAGTTTTGGCTGTATGATTCTCTGGTAATGTTGTTACTGACGAAAATGTGTTTTTTTCCCCCTTCGATTGATCTGTTTTGGATTTTAATCTGTTTTCACAAATAGAAGTTTGTATATTTGTTCAATTAAGCATATGAATTATGTGGATTTTTTAATTTTTATGACCAGATCAGGATAGCGGTTTAAATCAATTCAGAAGAGGAAAATCTGGAGCTAGGATTTCTAGACTTAATAAATTAGGGTTTTGTTATCTGACTAAATTTATTTGGTTTCGACTAATTTTATATAGCAGAAAATCTTTGAGTCTACGAGTAGGGAAGTAGACTGAACAGAAGCACGGTTTTTTATTTTAGGGTTCGTCAAGTTATAATGGCCAATGAGACCTCTGCTGCCGTGAATCTTGATCTCAATTTGGGGCCTCTTGAAAATTGGAGCGATGCTAGTGAACCCGGCTCAGGATCTTATCCCAATTTTGCATTCGAATTAATTGGTGGGAATGGATTACAACCTGGCGAGGGTAGTGTGGCTGCTGAGGAAAGATACACCGAGGTGGCCAAAACTCGTGAGAATGGCAATGGATATTTGGAAGATGAGGATTTGGGAAAGAAGGAAGACGGTGAAAAAAATAACGGTGTTGAAGGGAGCTTTTTTGATTGCAATATATGCTTGGAGTTGGCCAAGGATCCTGTTGTAACTTGCTGTGGTCACTTATTTTGCTGGCCTTGTCTTTACCGGTGGTTACATTATCACTCGGCTGCTAAGGAGTGTCCTGTTTGTAAGGGAGAAGTTGCAATGAAAAATGTGATCCCAATTAATGGCTCTGGAAGTACTAGGCGGGAGCAAGAGGTGGATTCTAGTTTGAACAACATTCCTTTCAGGCCCCAAGCACTGCAGGTTGAGGGCTGGAGGCAAACTATTCAGAGGACTGCATCCATGAATACGATGGAGGAAATGACTGAGCATCTTGGAAGTGCATTTGAGGTGAGTCGGGAATCTTTCCAGAATCAGTCTCGAAATTCCCGTGGTCCGCATGAATCACATGTGAGATTTAACTCATATGTCAACCGGATTCTGACTTCTAGAGAATTGCGTAGGGAAAGCAGAGCTGTTGATATGGTTGACTTACCAGAAAGCCGCCCCACTAACTATGAGTCAAGGGAAAGCCGACTTTCATCTTACTTGCGGCGTAGATCAAATTCAAATCAAACTGCTACCTTGCCCAACCTCCCTTCTGGATTAAGCTCTGGTGAAAGTCAAGCTGCAGGGAGTATGGCTGAATATTCATATTTGGGAAGAAATCCTGTAGAAAGAAATCCTGAACAGCCTCTACCTGTTGATGATAGGGATTCTGCGTCAAGCATTGCTGCTGTTATACACTCAGATAGTCAGACAGTTGATAATGCTGTTGAAATAGATTCCAGAGTGTTGCTTTCTACTTCATCTTCCAGAAGAAGAAATGATGCATCAAGAACTTCTGACGTGGATAGTGGAGATTCACGCGCACGTAGGAGGAGAAGGCTGAACTGATTTGAGATGTGATTTGCTGTTAAGAGTTCAGAACACAGTGGGGATTCTAATATCAAACACTTTATTGGTACAAATTACCTTTATACCTTGGCGTTTGTTCCAAGAAAATTTCAGTACTACAGTTAGTGATATATGAAAACCTTTTTAAGTTTTGTTACTTAAAATTCAATCTATGTGGCATATATTTTCAAGACTCGACCAAGACTGGTTTAGTAGTTTCGCCCTTAAATAACCATGAAAATTTTAGTCATATTTGTACATCTGCTTCTAGTACCCTTAATGATCCTTGAGATTTTGCTGATTATATTGAATTTTATGGATGAAAACTACTGCATAATATAAAAATTCTATGAAATTGTGCTTTTGCTTTAAAATTTCAAAACTAACGTGCACACGGTGTGATTGGATAAGCATATTCTTTGTTTATCTGCTTACTTTTGTGGCTTGCGCTCAAACATGTTTATTCAGGTTTTTCTGAAAACAGAATTAAAGAGTAATGAAATTAATAGCTGAATTTTCTTGTGACCTGCATATTCACTATACTACCCAAGTGAATTTTTCTATCGGCACTGTTGTTAAAGTTACTTTCCCCACTTGGTATCTGTTGTGATAATAAAGAGGAGAGCAAGCTACTGTCAAATGAAAATAAGAAAAAATGATGGAAGGAAGAAACAGAAAGAAAGAATCCTCAACTGATTAAAATCCAGGTTTTGGAGAAGCGTAGCTGACAATGACATGATGGTATTTCTCATGTTTGGGGGAATACAAAGTGTAGAAGTGCATTCTGAATTACTCGTTCTGAGTTTTGCTGACATATTGACGGTTTTATCATTATTAACAAACAATTGCTTCTTTGACTAAGTGGTTGTGCAATTTGCCAATTTTTTCTTTTCTTGTATAAAAAGCATGGCTTTGCTTGTATATGTTTAATATATATGCCCATTGCAGCTTCCTAAGATTTATATCTTCCTTGTATCTGGATTATCTATTTAGATGTGCCAATTTTCCTGACTTTCATAAACTGAATTTCCTAAAGCGTACTGTTACACTAGATTAAATAACTTCATGGATCTGTAAATTTGAAACTTGATGCATCCCAAGGTGTCACTCTTTTTGGGCAGAGTATCATAGTTTTGCGTCAACAGCTGATATATAAAATTTTCTTTCATTACGACGCTGCGCTAGAAAGAACCATGTTGTTTTTGTTATTTTCGCTAGGAGAATACCTACTGGCTACTGGTTTTTCCATGCACAATTTAATCATGGAGGTTAAAACTAGCACATCCATTTTGGGCATGTACCACAGTTACGTGCATCCCTATATGTTTGTTCGAACATGTGTTCAAGGTTATTTGTTTACTATCATTATATAGATTCTTCATTTGACCCTGTATCTGGTTCTCAATTGTTTAATGCAAGTGTCTCCTTTCGTTTGTCACCATCAGACTCGTACGTGACAGTTAATGTTGAAACTTACTAAACTTGCAGATTTCATAAGATAATAGATTACTGTGTTTTGACCTAATTGGGCACAATCTGAAAAATAATATGAAAAAATATTAATGGCATTATTAATTGAAAGTATAAATAATATTCTCATAATTTGTGGCTCTGGGAGTTAGTATCCTTCTAGACACCATTGCTTGGACAAAATCAATCCACTGTCATGTGTAAGAACCTTTTGTATGTTTATATAAATTCATATGCATTTTGTCAACCATGGATTATCAGGCAAATCATTTTATTAGAAGCACTATTACCAGGTAAAGCTATTTGAAAATTCAAGATTTGAATAATGGGCTTCTTTTAATTTTCTCACGGTCTCTTCATTTAATCTATTGGCTGTAGCCATTTCCTACAATACTCTCCGTTTCTCTTCTCCTTATTCATCAAATTTCTCTTTTATGGAGTTGGCTTTGAGCTTAGGTGACACACCAAAGCCATTCAGGTTCTGCATGGCTTTAGGGAAGTTTAGTACTACTGAAGGTGAAAGCAGAAGCAAAGAAACCATAGAAAATGAAAGAGGGAGAAGAGGCCTGTCTGATCCACCAGTCCTGCTTTATCTTTTTCCTTTCCCTCCATTGTTTTGCAGTCTCACTTAAAATTGTTGCATGAAAAAGGTTTTAACTTTTTTATTTTATTTTAATACTGTTTAGTCCAGTCTTGAACATGAAGTTTAAGTTTAAATCTTAAGAATTGTTTGAGTTTCTAACAGTAGTTCCTGAAAGGGGAAAAGGGCTGCAGGATGTCAACTGGGGACTTGCTGGGGTGGAGTCTGTGTGCGGGGAAGCAGTTTCATCTTCAAACAGCACAGCTTCATTACAATTTATAGAAGTAAAAGGGAAAAAGGAAATGTTGAACCAACAACAGACAAAGCTGATGCAGATTAATGGGTTTCTACATGGGCAAGTGATGATGAAGAGAATGGCATAAGCTGACTTTTAAAAAAAAATGTTTGCTTTTCTTGAAGAAAGCTTCAAAGAACACAACATCCTCAATCCTGTAAGTCGCATAATGCAAATGCATGTATGTTATTGTGCGTACATTTGTAGCATGTTTGATCAAGAAGATTGGAGGAGAAAGAGAAGCTAAGATCGTGTTCATTATTTTGTTGCGTAGCAAAGATGCACTTCAAGTAATGACTTGTATTTCAGATGGCATGGATTACACTAGTTTTTACTAATACTCCTAATTCATATGCAGAAACAAAAGATTTCTCTTGCAAAGCTGTTGAATCTTCATCTTTGCCAAGGGGAAGTTTAGTTCCAAAACAGGAGCTACGTACATACCTATGTGCACGCAAACACTCATTAATTATGTGACATTTGTTTATTCATGTGAGAGTGCAATATTGAAACAATTATTCAGTGCATATACGATTATGCAGTACAAAGTTGAAGCAGACAGAGGTAGATTATGCGCATTTAAAGAAATGGTGTGAGACACTGACAGGAGAATAGGAGGATGCAAAAGGAGTTTCAAGAATTAAGAGGGTTGAAGGTTTCCCAACCTTTCCACGTGCAATTTCCTCCTCCTCCTCCTACTACTACTACTACGACCACCACCACCACCACCACCCTCGCAATGTGCCCCTCTTGTGAATGTGTTGCCATCATCGCCGCACTGCAGCCCGTCACGGTTCCAGCCAGCGGTGGAGTAGTGGCTGATACTAGTTTTGAAAATTCTCTATAAGTATACACTATTTTCATTTTAACTTGTACAAACGACTATTGCTTTAGAGTTTGGACTCGTGATCAAAATGTAGCATTTTGTTTGCTTGTACATGTACACACTTTGGAGTTTGACCATATCAAGGTTGTGTGATACCTAAACTTATCCAAGGTTGTATGATATTCTTGTTAGGGTAAATAGCACAAAACATCCCTACCTTTCAATGTCATTGTGCAAAACGTCCTTACGTTTCATTTTTTGGCATTTTTACCCATACCTTCCACTTTTCTTTGCTCAAAAGGTCTTTTTTTATTAAATTTTTCAATAAAAGACGATTTTACCCTCCTATTTAAATAAAAAAAAAGATGAATAACCAA
>CAIGRP010033718.1:0-28825 GCA_903798385.1 Fraxinus cuspidata
CGCGTTTTGGGTGTTTTCAAAACAATTTTTCAAAATGCCAAAAAGAAAATATTTTTAACAATCTCAAAATGGATACTTAAAACACAAAATTCAAAATGAATTCAAAACTCAAAACTGAAACACAAAGAGAACATCCTCTTAATTTCTTACGATTTCGAAACTGATTCCGTCAAATAGGCCGATCTCACAAATTCAATACCAAGGCCCGCTTAGTGGGCCCAAAGGGAAAGAAATTAAGTTTTGAAACTTTTGAGTTGAGAGTATGAATCCAGACGTCAGAATGAATGGTAAAATTCGTATATGGTACAACAACAATATTTTCTTGATACTTCCGCGGCAACTCTTGTCTTCTACTAATCATACTCAACCGAAACTCCGACTCACTAGTCCACGTTATACTTCATTACTTCCCCCATACCCTCGTCCACCCCACCTCACCCAATTCTCGTCCTTTTGAACTCTCTCTCTCTCACACAGACTCTTGAACTGTACAGGTGAGTCTAAAATTTCTACTAGGTTTCTTGATCGTTTGGTGCTTTCTGTTTGTGGGTTACTGGATTCAATTGAGTTGTATTTTTTTTCTTATCTGGGTTATGATTTTTTCTCCTACTATTTCTGTTTTTGTTATTTTCGAAAAAACAATTCATAATTCTTGAAGGTTTCTTTCCCTTCTACCTTGTGGAAAGCAGATTTTTTGTTAGAGGATAAAGGCTAAGAAGATAACATCATATTGACTTTCTTGAGTCTTGGCAATAAAGGTACAACTTTTTTTACCAATTTGCTGTTGATATAGTGATAGAACTTCAAGATCTTGTGACATGAAATGATCTTGATTTCAATCAGCTTGTAGTGAAGTGGTGTTAATATTGGTCATCAAATGGCTGAGGTGATTGGTCCAAGAATGTACAGTTGCTGCAATTGTAGAAATCATGTTGCACTTCATGATGATGTAATTTCTAAAGCATTTCAGGTGGGAGCCTACACATCCATTCTTTTTCTTGACAAAATTTGTTCTACAATGCTAGAATTTTTATTGGTTTACCAATTTTCTGAGCCAAAGATAAAAATTAATACCTTATTTAATCATCAGAAGTCTTAAGAAATCAGGGAATTGAAATTTGAGTTTTTTCACCTTTTTTATTTGTTCATTTCTGATTGGATTTCTTGCAAAGTTCAGGCTCATTATCGTCAGAATGTTGGTTTGTATTAGAATCCAGGAGCATTGAACAGAATTGAAAGCTTTCATTGCTTTCTCTGCTTCTCTTGTAAATAATGTTGGAACTAATTGATAAAACTGTAAAAATCTATGAAGAAAAAAACTGAGGGAACATAATTGCTGACAAAGTCTCTCTCTCTCTCTGGGGCCACCCTTGAGCCCTGTGGGAAATCAGGTAACCAGGGCCCCAATTACCGCCAGTCCCAAAATATATTGAATTAACTGCCAGTAACTAAGTTCTAAAGATATGCTGCAAAGGAACTCTAACAGCTGATAGAATAGGGAAAATGGAAAAGTGATTGGAAATACATCTTGTTTTTTGTTGTGAGCTTAACAGTGCTGATAGCCATTTGGTAGATAATCTTACCAACAAATATTTCTTATTTGACGCTAGGGAAGAAATGGTCGAGCATTTCTGTTCTCCCATGCAATGAACATTGCTGTGGGGCCTAAAGAAGATAGACAGCTTATGACTGGTCTCCATACAGTTGCTGATGTATATTGCTCTGACTGCCGTGAGGTATTGGGCTGGAAGTATGAGAGGGCTTACGAGGAGACACAAAAGTATAAGGAAGGAAAATTTATTCTGGAGAAGTCAAAAATTGTCAAGGACAACTGGTAGTCGACGGTAAAGTCTTTAGTTTGCCATCTTTATCTTGGTGTAAGTCTGTGGATGCTCACATGTAATGGTGTCAAAGACATTGCGATTAATTCAAAATGTCCATTCATTGTTTGTCCTTGTTCATATGTGCTATTTTATGGTGTAAAATCTTGTTCAAGACTGTGGAATTTTTGGATAAATTTCTATTTTCCTTTGATACTTGTGTGCTTATCCAGTGATATTAATCACATGAAATGTATTTTTAGCAATGTTACTTTTAGCTGAGTTCTTTGATTCCTGGAATATGGTGATGGTGACAAAGTTGCATTGATAAATTCTTTGCTGTTTACTGTCTAATTATGGCTGGTTCCTTCCCATGTCGTGGCTTCATTGAGTTTGTTATCTTTCTTATTGAATTTCATCCATTCCTCTTAGGTCATGAAATTCTCCTTCCCCTGAAAACCTTAGTTAGATCAAACGGTATAGTTGTAACTGTAAGTAATTATAATAGGCGAAATTATTTGAATATCAATAACCGAATGTGTGTTTGATATCCAAAAATTTCCCAACCATGATTGTAGGTATTGCATAAAACTATGAATCGTATTGGTAGTGTGTATATTTTTGTTAAAACTTTGAAAGTACGAATGATATAGGTAAGGTAAACTATAAGCATGATTTCTGCTCATAAGTTAGAGTGAAATTTCATGCATTGAGATGTTAAGTAGGAAATTTTTATATTGTGAACCTGTAGGAGAAAGTTATGGTTGCATCTATAAGTAGATATCCATTTTGAGAGTGATTTTCAAGAATCCCAATACTCAATGACTGGTGAAAAAGATTATGTAATCAATGGCAGTGCCCGCTTCTAGATGGACAAGGTTTAGGGTAGCCAAACTTGATTTGTACATATATGGTAAGTTAGTGAAAACACATTCTTCTGATGAAAATGAGGTACCAATTCCATCTCTCAATAATGTGGAAAAATAAACGACTGTTTGATTGTTGAGGTTAATATTGTGACTATTTATGGGTTGTACTCCTCTATTCAAGCTTTTATTATACCATTGATCTTCCCTTGTGGAGCAGTCAACCGGGGGCGTGTAATGATATGAGGCAAGGATAATCTTGTGTCAGGCGAGCGCATAGATCTACTGAAGTAGCTCTAGACTTCTGGATAAGATTAGACGTAACTGCAATTTCGTATCTGCCTAATGAAGAAAACCCATCACTAATGTAGTCATTGGTTATGTTATTGCTCCCATTTTCTGTAAGTAATATTGTCTCATTTCTTAAACAGCTTAATAAACCGTTATGCATGAGTCTATACTTGATATTTCAATTGATGTGATCATCTTGGTATTTGCCCAAACAAGGAAGCTTGACTCATAATCATGATTTATCTGCAAAAGCTGTTCTTGAACTCAGGCACGTGAAATGCCTAATTGCCTATTGTGATATCTCTGTCTTGGCATTTCAGCGGATATGCTTCAGCTTATGTCTTGAGTCGGAATTCAGGTTCTGGTTTTGTCTAGAGAATGCATCTACATACATCATCTCACTGGATTTCATGTTTCAAATACATGCACATTTTTCAAACCTTTGAGATTGTGTGTGAGAAGAATGTGAATGAAATGCTTATTTTTTGTTAACTTCGATTCACAATGCATGATGTTATGAAACAGTTTCCTTTCTTGCGCCTCAGAATCCCACAGAGCATTCTGTCGGGCAATTTGTTTGGGTAGGGGAACATCCAATAGCCAAATGCAATATGATGGGCTTGGGGAACATCAAATGTTCAAATATCCCATATTGTCAAAACTAGACTTGACCAGGTATTAGAGAAAGGTAAAGTTGAGTCCGTTTAATAGGATTTCGAACGAAAGCAATCGGAAGCGCAAATTGCGCATGCCAAGCCTAGTCCATGGACCACGGCTCAAAGACCATAACTTGTGTCAGGAGTTTTATACATGAGCTATCACTCGTGCAGCAGCAAGGACCCAATTTGCAACTTTCAACGGGTTAGATAATGGTAATTTTTTACTATAAATTGCAGACTGCAACACATGCTGCAACTTTGCCTGCTTCATGAAATGCAAATAACAATTATTGAGAGCAATACTCAATTTTTACAATCTGAAAGAACCCTAAAAAAACATTGATAACATTGCTAAGTGAATGTCACCAGCAATTGATAATAAACTTGTAACCATGGTAAAAGTTCATATATCATCCTGTATATCTGGAGGTGTAGTTGTAAACAAAAGTGAACTTCCCCAACAATGCAAAGAAATCCGTTGAAAAAGAAAAGGAAAGGATTACGTTAAACAACAGACAAATTCTTCGAGATCCACCTCTTTTTGACGTTTTCAATTGCCTCTTCCCTCATCCTCAGAAGCTCTCGGCAACGCTGCTGATACTGCAAATCAATTGCATCAAGCTCTAGCTTCAGGTCATAGCAGTGTTCTTTGTCGTGGTCTTTTTCAGTCAGTGACAAAGAAGATATGCTTATGCGCATATCATTAGATACACCATTCCATGAACCCGTAAAGGAGGTCCCTGAATTATTCGTATATTCACTCATTAAAGACTCGCCAATGCTAACCTTGTGCTTCTCAACGTCATAAGCTGATCTCAAATCATTCTTATCTTTTGCATCTGAGGTTGATACCACGTGTTTGGAAGAGGCACCGACAGATTCTCTAGTATCATAGACTTTTGATCCGGAGAACTGTGAAGAAACCGCTATCTCACTAGCCTCTCTGCCAGGAAAGATATTTGATCCATGGTCTATGGAAAGGGGTGCTAATACCTGATTACTCTGAAGCACAGCAGAAACCACGTAAGAACTCTGAGCTCCGCCCAAACTTCCAGAAGTTTTCCAGGTGAGTACAAGTCTTAAAATTAAGCAGTCAATTAACTCGGCTATAAAAGCAATATCTTCACTCCACAAATCAAGTTGTTCTACCATCTCAGCAGCAATTGAAAGTGCCGTATCAGCGTTAAGGTAAAATACGAAGTGAACATTCCTCACCCGACCTGCTAGAAATATTTCGATAACTATATTATATTAAAAAGAGGGAAGATTACAGTCAGTCAGAATACTTAGCAAGAGATCTTCAGCTGTATGGCGAATTACATACCAGACAAGTCAGCGATCCGCAAAGTTAAAGATATTGTATCATCATCGAACTTTTCCCCTTTTATGGTAAATTCATTTCTTTCACTATATCTCTGGAGTTCTACAGTAGAAAAAGTTCCAAACATAATCTGTGCACAAGTGCCAGCTGATAGCATTTTGTAATTAGGGTCCAGGTCCATGAAAGGCGAATCAGATTTTGGCGAGATTGTTGACTTAGGTGTAAAATCAGTTAGCTGCAGACGATCACACATTAAATCCTTTGGATCCTCGGCCAGGAATGGTTCTTTCAAGAGCTCCATAGCACTTAACCTCTGAGATGCTGGAACCAAACATTTTTCTATGAACTGCTTCACTTCAGGGTACTTAACTTTATTCATAGCAGCAGGTTTTATACTCTGCAGTAAATTAATAATTATGATAAATAAGAATCAACACTTCTATTAGATGTAGAAGATGCATACTAAGATTTCCTAAATGGCAAGCGTATAACAGGTGGTCAATGTACTTACTGAAGTGACCTTCTTGTATATTTGTGCTTGATTTTTGCATTCACCGTACGGGTATTCACTCGTAACCAACTCTAACACACACATTCCGAAAGAATAAACGTCGACCAGCTCATTATATTCCTCTTCATAAAGTTCTGGAGCCATGAACTCGGGAGTACCTGTGAGAAAATCAAAAGAGCTGACAACTTTAGAGATGTGAGCTAAGCCTCTGTTTGGTCTCCATTTTGTAGTACTCATTTTTCTTCAAACTCAATTTCCACCACACATTTCATTGGACCAACAATTTTATCAACTTTTCAACCACACATTTTATCAACTTTTATCAAAATATACTAAAAATCTGCTTTTTATCCAAAGCATACAGGAGCTAAATAAAGTGGCATAATCTCTCGACTAAGATAGACAATTACCAATAACACTTCGGGCTGTAGGTTGCTGCATTATTGTGGCCAATCCAAGATCTCCAATTTTAACTTCTCCATGATTCCCATTAACAAAGATATTGTCACATTTTAAATCTCTATGAATAATAGGTGGACTGTGAGTGTGCAGATAATGTAAACCTCGAAGGATCTGCCTAGCCCAGTTCTTAATTGCCTTTAAATCAACGTTCTTATGCTTCTTACGGTACCTAATTCAGAAGGAAAAAAATAAAATAAAATAAAAAATTTCTTAGCAAGAGAAAGTAAAAATCACACAAATGTGGACAACTCAAATAGAATGGGAACCAATAAAATGAGAACACTTACTGCCTCAAACTTCCTGAGGTGAACAACTCAGTTATCATGTTAATAGTTTTGTTCTCATCATCCACCCAAGAGGCATATGACCTTATGATGTTTTCGTGTTTCAGGGTCCTTAACAGGTGAACCTCAGAATATAACCTCTCCAAATGTTCAGGTGATTGCAGTACATCATCAATGCTCACTTGGTTCCAAGCAACTTCTATTCCATCAATTTCATCAAACCCCTTGTAGCTACAAAAGAGAGCAAGCAGAAGTAAATTTTGACAGGCCTATGAATACTCACACTTGTTGGATTAAACAATTCCAAAATGCGAATTAAATAGCCTATAAGCAAAGAAACAGAAGATGGCTAGGAAGCATACACATTCTTGAATGCTCCTCTCCCAAGGATTTCATTGTACTGAAGAAAGAAAGAGAAAATGGGAATAAAACCACAACAACCCAATAAATTAAGCAATATGTCGAAATAAATAAAATAACAAGCCAGTAGTAAGAATAAATTTTTCATACAAGTGCATACACACATTTGTAGATATTTTATTGTAAAGCCACAGGGGGACTTAACTTTTAAGATGATTCATATTCTCCGAAGTTGCTATTGGATCACATACTAATCCATTTCTAAACTATTCAGAATTCAAGAAACATCACTTAAAAGTAATTCTAGACATGAAAAGATATATTAAAATAAAAATTATGGATTATGGATTATGATCATAAAACACAATTAATGTCCATTCTCAAATTGAACAGGTATGATGGTCCAATAGAGATGATGCTTCCCAACATTATGCTTTCTGTAATTTTGAAACAAAAGAGAGATCATTACGCATAATAAACTCACATATCAATACTATCCTTTTCATGGACAAATGTGCATATGAATACATACTGATCATTCATATCTCATCAATGATTGACAAATATCTTCTGCTAAACAACAAGAAAGGCTGGCTATGGACTTACCGGCAAGTAGTAATGGTTCAGAAAATAAAAACATTACATATTTAAAGCCCACTTGCTGAAATTAAAGTAATCGGAAAAGTCATAAAACATTATGGAAAGATTTCTACTAATTTATACCTTGCTTCCACAATCTAATTCAATGCACAGACTCGAAAAATAATACAAGAACACTAAACACTAATCCTTATTCCATAAAAATAAATAACCAAATCAACTAAAAATACAAGGCTATATGTAGCTAGACAATGAACAGAAATGCAAGACAGCAAACCTAATTTATTTGTAATAAAGAATGTACCCGAATGTATCGCTTGTCCGGGGAAATTTCTACAACATCAGACTCATTAGGTTCCATCTTCGACTTCTCACACCCACCACACAATATAACAACAATTTTATACCAAAAAACTATATAATCCAGAAAAAAAGAATAAAAAAAATTGAAAACCTAATTGAACTGTACAAATATGATTCTAGTTAAAGAAGGAAATTTTCAGAGAAGGCTTCACAAGCAATGGAAAATGTATCGATGCCCGACCCAAATTGGAATGGGCATCCAAACAAATTCACTTGCAGTGAATAAAAGGAAGAATTCGAAATCAAATTGTCTTTTCCTCCAATTGCCCTAGCCATCTCATTTAATTCTTCAATCCCCGAAAATAAAAATAGAAAAGAAAAGCGAACTGTAAAAATCAGAATAGATAAAAATGGACAAAAAAGAAGTTAATTGGGACCAAGAACAAAGAATTAAGGCATGAGATTATGAAACCCTAGAAATCGTAACTTTTTGACAATTGAAAACAGAAGAAATTCTTCTAAAAAACATATACAAGATTAATGGAAAATTAGGGATGAATTATCACTAAGAGAGGATTTTCACGGAATTTTTTTCCGCAAATTGCAAATTAAAAAGAGATTAGAATTATATAATTTTGGTAGATTTATAATATATATATGTGTAATAACAAATCAATGAGGTGTCGTGGTGTAGTTGGTTATCACGTCAGTCTAACACACTGAAGGTCTCCGGTTCGAGTCCGGGCGACGCCATTTTTCATAATGAATAAATTTTTATTTCATGTATTTTGTGTTTCCCTTTTCATATCATCATTGTTTTGGAGTTTTTCTTTCAATTTTTATCGAGTAATATTTTAGTGTGTGTGTCAAAAGCAAAAAGAAAAAAAAAAAAAAGTAGTACATATTTAGCATTGTTTTCACTTAAAATTATGATTATGTCATCCAATCTAGCATGACATACCCAGAGTATTACGTTACTCATGTCCCAAGAAAATCTAATCTCAAACAGCTCCATTCACATGAAAGTTTTTCAAGAATTCAGCGAGCCAACAACAAATTCTGCACAATTTTTAACCAAACTCACTCGAGATATCAATAGAGGAAGTTATACGTTTCACCGCATTTTGTACATTAATTCATCGCATTTGTAAACTTCAATATGCAATTATGTCAAATATCAACAATGTGGGCACAGGCAGAATCTCGTTAATTGTATCAATGCTGCATCTATCACAAAAACACACAACAATAGAAATCTCCTACAAAGTCCTCATATTACGTTACTAGATTTTGTCCACCTACTTCTCATGAATTTGACTCCACGAAAAGGCTGGCCTGAGGATGTAATTTTGCCTCTTTTAGGGATGAAGAAAATTTGTCAGGGCCGTAGACAGTGCGAGGAAAGTTGGATACAAGGTTGTAACTCTCGACTTCTAAGCAACCCAAAGAATCAACATAGTCGTATAGTGTTTGTATTGTTGCAGTAGAATGAAACCTTCTCTCCTTGCGCTCTCCATTTGGAAAACGGACCAAAACCTAACAAATTGGAAAAAACCATTAGCAATAATTTCATGCGAGTTATTTCTTTTAAATTTGAATAGAAATGATCCATTGGTCAACGGAATATTAGACAGATATTTTACATCATATCAATCCACACCACAATGAGGTTACAAAGTAATAGTAAGAAGCACTTCACGTCATAGTATATTGATTTAAATTATTTATCAAGGGTTATTCGCCTAAATCATTCTTGAATATAAATTTCATTACTTCCCATGTTAAAGGCAAAAAAGAATGGTTATTTTCTGATAGTCTTAAATAAGTGAAATTAATCAAGAACTAAATACTTACTTGAGTAACATCCGATCCTTTCTCAGGTTCTGCACCTAGAGATGCAGCTTTCTCTTTACGCATCTTAGCTATTGCGGCTTTTTTCTCAGCAGCTTCACGTGCAGCTCTTTCCCGAGCCTCTTCCTCCTCTTTCCTTTTCCTCTCAGATTCAACAGCTTCACGTTCCAACCGTTCTTGTTCTTCCTTTTCCTGACGTTCTCTAGCCTAATGTAGGACATATTGTTAAATAAATGTACTACAGAATGAGGACACATAGTTGATGGCTATGGCCAAATAAATTGAAGAGCTACATACTTGATCAGCTTCAAGTGCAACTCGGTAGGCAGCATCCTGTTCCTCCCTCAAACGCATGTTGTTTCTTCTTTCTTCTGCTTCAAGCCTGGATGAAACAAGAACAGGAGCACTTTCTTCAAGCACTCTCTGCAGTATAGTGAGCAGTTCTTCAGGAGATTTTGACCCCTCAACCTGCAAAATTAAAGCCACCCAGGGAAACAAGTCAATATTATAATTGGCATACCATAACTGTGTTATAGAATAAATTTCTTAAGGTTCCAAATGATTTAAGATACCTCCTCTATCTTTAATTTTCTAATTTCTCACACAAGATATACATACAAATATACGAGACAAATGTATATAATAAAGTTGGACAACACAGAATGTCTAAACAGTGACAAATTTTCATTCTCTTAATTTGCCTATTGCAAGGTTTAACTGAATAATAAATTTAGATGAAAAATCTACCAGACAACATCCATCTAAGGATTCAAAGGTATCTAACAAATAAATACAAGATAAAGAATAAAGGATCAAATTAGATGATCAGCTTTTAGACAACTTTTTCCATCATGCACCGTGACATTTGATTTCCATGACAAGTCTTTTATGAGTTTAATTTTATTGAACACCCTCATCAAGCATGGTCTTCACTTCAACACACACCGAGAAGCAAGAGGAATAACTGTTCTACACCTTACAGGTGATTAGTGCAAAACATATAATTGGGTTAACAAAATTACGAACAGGAATATATTGATCCTCAAGCCTCAAATTCTAACTTATACTATAAATCAACAAACATACAGATTAGGAATTAACTTCATCTAAAGACTAAAAAATCAATCCATGAGAATATACAAGTGGAGATGGAACGATAACTTCAGAAATGCCATCCAATTCCTCTTCTCAAAAGGGTCCAGAAGATGCAGTAAAGGAACCTTTAAATGATACCAATGTAACTATAAGTATCCAGACACTCGGCAATGCATACAAGATGGCCAGCATCCTCACAGGCTCCTTGCACATGAAAACACCAGCTTATCCAAATCCTTTTACTCCAAAGACTATCAGCACAAAGAATGTCTCCTAGAGGCTAGAGGCATTCCAGATGCAGAAAGAGAAGTACTTCAAACATTTTCTGTTCTAAATCACTTTCCATGCAAAAACTTATCACACACCAACCCATACATACCCTTTTTCTCCTTCCAAGACTATCAGCAGTAACAATTTCTCTCCAGACAACGACGTGATATGATTTTTGATAACAATATTTCCTTTTACTGCATTGTGGGAACGTGAAGGAAAATGAACGTGTAGCACTAGTTTTTGTTTTTGCAAAAAAAAAATTGGTTTTTTAGAATCCGGTTAAGGCCCGTTTCGGTTCTACCCTTACATGGAACTGTGCCATCTATAAAATCTCCATTTTCAATGGGTTCAGTCGGTGTGCACCCCTATTCTTCCCTTCAAAGGCCATTGAAATATAAAATAAGTGTATCATAGTTCATGTTTCATTACCGGACAAGCAAAGCATGAAACACTTGCAGCACTCTAAAATTTTTTAAAAAAATCACAAAATGACAGTAAACACTATGTATCTAATATCTATTTTCAGATTTAAGATATAACCAGTCAACAGATGACTTCAAAATCCCCCACATCCAAATGCGAAAAAAAATGGTGAAAGAAACATCAAATGGTTAGACCAAACAAAAAAAAAAAATTTAAACAACTAGCCTAGGTATTCATGAAAATTCTTTTAGACAATTTAATAAGTTAGGGTCAAATTGTATTATTGGCTAGTTCCATGTCCAAAATCACAGTTATTGTATTGTAATTAAAGTAAAAGAGTCGGGTTTGATAATATATGTCATGAAGGAGTCAAGAAGTCGAAGATGGAACAAAGAGAAAAAATAGCCGCAAAACCGCTCGCTGACCTCACATAGAGTGCTCGAACAAAATTTCCAGCAACTCTAGCAATCGTTGTCCACGCCTTGGGCGCTTGAGCGGATGTGAGACCGCTAGCTATCCGCAATGCCACCGCTCGAGCAGTGATATTCGCCAAATTCTAGGTCGCGATTTTCAACAGATTTTGGAGTCCCATTCAACCTCAAATACTTCATATTATAAATTTACAAGCATAGTCTGTCCTAAAAGTGTGTGTTGATCAATTATTTATTCAAAAAAACATTATTTGAAGATCAAAAACATATTCCATAAATCTCTTGCATCAACTACAAGATCAAAACACAAAAGATCAAACTCCAAAAACCAAATCATTTTACCAATAATCCTTTAGAGTTCTTAAGTTGGAGAGAGGCAGTTGGAGTTCCAACCGAAGAAAAAACAAGATTTGTTCTTGGTGATCCACGAGGAAGGAAAGAAGTCCAAAGTTGCTGAAAATTGCAGGGTGCACAATCGAAGAGGTTCTTCAGTGATTTACAAGTTGGGGGGGTCTGAGTACTAAGGTTTAGTTGTGTCTGGACAACTGTAAATTAGCTTTTCTAATGGATCGTTTTTGGAAAGGTTTGTCCGAAGTTTTTTTTTTATCCCAGTGAAGATTTTTTCAGAGTTTTCCTTTGTTACTAAATTTGGTGTTCTTTACTTTTATCTTTTTGATCTATATTGCATGATTGACACATAGGGTTTAGTTTGGCATTAAACTTAATCATTTAGAAACAATAAATAAGTGACTTGTCGCTTTTTATTGATTGATTATTTCAATTCTGCATTATACACCTGTTCACCCCCTCTCTAAGTCTAGTTGGGTCTAATCATTCGGTTATATTTTCAGAATATATACAGATCGTGCATATAAATTTCGAAAATCCATTCCTCTCTTGTGCATTTAACGAACATACCAATTCCATAGTTAAAATAAAATAAACACGATAATAATATCCTCATCATCAAAATTTCAAAAAGAGTGTATCACCTATCAATGCATAAAAGGGGCAGGGACATCAAAATTATTTACTAAACCCATCCATCTCTATAAAATTCTCAACTTCTAGTTTCTTTCATAACTACAAACAATTCATTATCCAACAAAATCTCAGTAGAAGTATAGCCTACTAACTACTAACTAAAATTCGTAAAATAAATTATAAGCAAAGTTTAAAGACAGATATTTTACTATATACCTGTTGTAGCAGCGCAATCCTCTGGTTTGTGGCAGTCATAACCACTGCACAGAAGGGGAACCTGGAAGCTTTCAAGCTATTACTCATCTTAAATCCTTCACTGGCCTTAACGCTTCCACCCCAGGCCACAAAATTCTCATTGACAAACGCTGCCAATGTCTCATTACACAAAGTCCTTCCACAGAATGCAGGTGTGTCAGGATGCTCTGGCGAGTGCAAGTAAACAAACAAAAGCTTGTACTCATGCCTAGACCTCTGCAACGCGTCCATGAAACCCTCAGCCACAAAATTCGGTCTCATCCTCCCATAATCCCTCTCAAAACTCGACACAAACTCCACAGCCTCTGACGTGGACTGAGACACTGACACCAACGGAGTAGTACCAGCCCGGCCCGAATTATTGAGCCCGATCATACTAAGAGAGTACGACAAGACTCCACTCGCCGCCCATATACCGAGCCCAACTGCACCAGAAATCAGCCCTAGACTACCCGAAATGATAGAAAACGGGAGCTTTACCAATTTCCAGACAACGCCGGGGGGTTGATTATTGCCGTTCGCCGCCAGAACTAATCCAGTGTCTTCGGTTTCTGGATTTGTATTTGCAGTGGCTGACCCGGACGCGGCGGTCGGTCGATGGTTATCGGTGGAGGTGATAGAAGAAATGGCTTGCTCGAGGTCCCATCCATGGGCGGAGAGAATTTCCGTACACAAATCGGGGTCTTCGATTCCTGTGATCGCTTGAAAATATGCCAATTTTTCTGCAACATCCCCCATTACTTGAATTTTCTTATTTGTATGTCTATGTATTGAAGTGAATATCCGGGGAAATGGGGAAATTAGGGCTTAATGACGGATTGGAATAGATTGATGTAGAGAGACTGTTTTCTGTATCTGAATGTTGAATGCAATGGAGAGTTATGGGTCCTATGGTTTAGTAATCAACGCCAGAAAGAATATTGTCGGTTTGAAATATCATCGATGTCCTTGGTCATGATGGAATTCACGAGACTGCCATTCCTAGAACTCACCCCAGGGACCAAATGTCCCAATCTCGTTTCATTTTAACAACCCAAATTTTCTCTTCGACCTCATCACTTTAGTTTCAATTTTATTTCATTTTGATAACTAATCACATAAAATATAGCGTCATTTCATACATGTTAGAGGAGTTTTCTTTCAAGGACAATATAAACTTTGATAGATAGCATGTTCAATTTCTGCTAAGTTTACAATGACGTTTAATCAAGTTGAGCATAAATTTGCAGTATTGTTAGAATTTAAGAATAAAGTCACGTGCACATAGACATTATGCCTGTATTATCAAAAGCTTGCGGTATATAATGGATACGTGGATAAGGGCCACTTATTCATCTTTTTTTGTTGAGCGAGTGCACACTTATTGTTGTTTGATGAATATTTGCTAAAGTTATTTTAGTAGTGATTTATTTTTAGATGGTATCTGCTATGCTATTATTCGAGTTATACTTGCATTTTTCGCACTAGCATGCATATGCATACACTACAAATTAATGTACGTTATTCGTACGGTTCAACCATTATTAGTCCAAATGCATATCTACACCTTATCTATATCAAACGTGCTACTTCTTGAGCTCGATGGTTTGTGTTGCAGAAAAATATGCCAATCTTGGCAATGATCGGGCCAAAGTGCAACGGACCACCATACAATTTTCCAATCTAACTTGTGATCCTTGCCCTCCATTTGGAGACGAGCTTAGAATTTCGTCACAAGAACAAGTTGAATACATGCTGAAGAACGATCAAGATATGCCTTTAGTTACAATTGATGACGAGGTAAAATTGAAGGCTAAAATCTGTCTGTCAAAGGTTTGCTCCTCATTTGAAGAACTCTTACTTCTTCAATCTGACGTCACGTACGAGGCAACAAAGAACAAGATGTGAAACTAAAATCATGGCTTCGTTTTATGGGAAAACTGAAACATATTATAGATTAGATGAGCAAAAATGATGTTGAAGATCTGTACCAGAACATTGAAGGAGCAATGCTCTTGTTAATTATATCATTATTGCCTAACGATCAAGCTGATGTCCATGCAAATTTGATGAACACCGAGTCGCTGATGTTGTGGAAGCTTGTTTCAAGGGTCGTCAAAATAGTATTTTCCGAGCTCAGATTTATGTTACATTTATCTACCAAACAACCAATTCAAACGGCTCCAACCCACAACCAATTTATTCACATTAGTTTCTCCTCAATCTCACTCATAAAGGATAAGATAACTGTGATGATTTGTAGCCATAAAGGCAAGAAGGAAAACAATGAAAAAATGCAAGAAACGAGACCAGAAATCAAAGGAAGCCACACGTTTTTTTTTCACCAAAAGGGGCTGCAGGTTTTCTCTCTTCTTGCACACGTTTTCTTTCTTCTCTTTTCACACAAATCACTTCCAAAAAACGGTTAGGGTAAAAACATCATATATATAGGCTAAATTAGGCTTTAGTTGGACCAATAAAAGAGGATAAATGGACAAAGATTTAAAGTCATCCAAGAGGTAATATATATGATTCATGAGTAACATTGATTATTTAAATTACTTCCAACAGCGCACGTTGTTTTCGAGTTGAGCCTTTAGACTTGGTTGTTGGTAACAATTTAATCCACGTTTACATCATCGTCCAGGATTCATTGGGTATCAAAAGTCCAACAGCTGAGATATCTAAACCCGAGTTAGGCTTTCGAAGTATGATGTTACGGAAAGAAAACTGCAAAGAGAAGATTTGTACAGAAGTTGACAAGGCCAGCACCATCAATCTCTAATTTATGGCACCTTGTTTTCATTTCTGTTTTCACACTCGAGTTCTCCATGAGGAACGGCCATTTCTATTCTTGCCTCTATATATGATTATGGGGATAAGGACGAAAATCAAATACTGTTTCATTTCCATGAAGTTTCCAAGCCTCGGCATTAATTGAACTAAATCAGAAAGAAAAAAATAGTTTGGAATAATTTTGAAATATTTTTAGATTAAGACTTCAACCTCCGACCATATTACGCGTAATTGAAGTAGTTAGAATCTTTTGCCGTTGTCAACACGGACATAAATGGACAAAGCTACTAAATCTTTATCAACCCAATTTATCTAATCTTTTTTTTTTAGTTTATTATAAATGATTGTTACTTTCACTTTTTGACGTTTAAATTCTATTTAATGCTGAAGGCCACACCAGAGTTGGGAGTGTTGGATAAAATATTTAAACGTGCATAAATTATATTCAGTAACATACCTTCTACGTATGTAAACTGAAAAGAACTTGGTCTTATAGAATATGCAAAGTAGAAACGAGAAATGCATGATAATGAATTTGGTCGAAGTGATAATTCGACTCTCTTTTTTTAAAACGATAATGTCACGCAAGGATGCGATAGTCGGTATTTCTCTCCCAAGATACGACAATCACGTCCGGCAATAAGAGCACTACAAATTTTGTAGATCAACAAACTCGAAATTGGTTTTTCCAATCTCTAATTTAAATGAGTTTTGTTTTTTTGGCATTAAGAACCTATGATTATGCAATGATTTGGTATAATGTAATCAATACATATGAAATTAATTTAGACCATCGAGGATCCAATTTATAGAGATTGAAGGGTTGTGGCCAAAAAATACATGTTCCAAAATTCAGTAGGGTTCACGAAAAGGCATCTCCATTCAAATCGCATGCGGGGCCCCTGATACCAACAGGGAGTCTGTTAGCCAACAAAAGATTGGAATAATTAAATCTCAATTCGACTGAGATTGACTCGTGAGTGAATAGCATAAAATTAAAGGTCAAGCAGTAAGAGTTTGGTTTAGCTTAAATGCTAAGTTGCCAAATATATAAAATATATTTCCAATCTTACCGTCAAGAGAAGTAAAATAAAAAATTAGTCAATTTCGAGCGAAAGCGCTCTTTTTTGTTAGAAAAAAGGAATATAGAGTATACTTAGTTTGTTTGTGATGTTTTATTTGAAAATTATTTTTTCTTAAACTCATTTTTATTCTCATATTCTTCCGATAAAATAATTTTGCACGTGGATCAATAATGTTTTTTCACTTTTTAACCTTACATTCTAAAAAAAAAAAAAATCAATTTTCATTTCTAATAATCTCGCTCAAACAATCAATACGACACTGTAAAAAGCAACACAAAGATTATTGACAATTGTTTTGGGCTCTTTGATTTTACTAGAAACAGTAGACTACATACTTTATAAAACAACGTTCTAAAAATCATATAACGTGGTAAAATGACATGGTCAAGCTTCAAGTTTGAACCGACCTACGTGAAACTTCACGAAGACTATAAGTGTAAAGCATGGATCTTTGTCTAGGCCAACTTTTTTAGTATAATAATTATAAGTAATTTATATACCTTTAAAGTAACAATTTTTTATAATTGAAATGTGTCTATGCCATTAACTTATATCATAAAATCTTTACTCATTATAATTATAAAATTGTCTTGATAACAAATAAATAAATAAAAATGAAGGTAGCATCAATTTATTAAAAAAAAAAAATGCATTTCTATACATACAAAATATCTTAATTAAAGCGACTATTAGAATTAAAAAAAAAAGGAATAATTGCATAAACGATCCCAAACTTTTCACTTTTTGGCAAACATTACTTAACTTTTCACTTTGTGCCAACCACAATCCCAAACCTTTCAAAAATTAGCACTTGAGATCCAAAGAAATAAGTCAAGATGGATCTAATGTTGCGAAAGAGCCAGAAGGTCGGAATTCTGTTCAGCGGAATTGGTGAAGATAGATAAGGATGAGAAACCCTTGAAATCTGAATCTGTGATCATAGTTACGGAAGAGGGAAAACGAACAAGCCGGCAACGGCTACGATAGGGCTGTGGTGGTGGGTTTTTTGGTTGGGTTTAGGAGGAGAAGATGAAATTGAGTTTTAATTTTTTGTTTTTTTTTAAATTTTAATTCAAAATTATCATTTATCTTTTTAAAATCGATCAAAGTGTCGACTAACTAACAAAAATCATCAATTTTTTAAATGTCTAAAACTGTAGGCGACACAAAGTGAAATGTTAAAATAAATTTTGTAAAAAAGTGAAAAATTTGGAACCGCTACTTCAATTATCCCTAAAAAAATACACACTAGACTTGTTTGATCTCTATTGTTTTAAAATGTATTTTTTTTCCTCTCTTATTTCTAATTGCACGTTTTTTCATTAATAATACTATATGCAAATTCAAGACATTTTTATCGAATCTCTGTCCTAAAATGCATTCTTGGATAATAACGGGTCCCTACAGACCATAGATATAACTATTCCCATATATATATCTCTACATATCAAGAGAGAGGAGAGGGGAAGGGGCGCACGCAAATATCATTGCCTTTTCTTTTGCGTCCAATCAAATTCCAATTCCAATTCGAATTCGTTTAATACACGATATCAATTTTGGAAGGGGAAAAGAGAGGAGCGTGAAATTAGTAGCTGGATTGAAAATTTCTAGAGGAACGTGATTTGTGATGGCGAATTTGTATGTTCAGGCGGTGCCGCCGACGGATATGAATCGGAATACGGAGTGGTTCACGTACCCCGGTGTGTGGACCACATACATCCTAATACTGTTCTTCTCGTGGCTGGTTGTGCTCTCCGTTTTCGGTTGTTCCCCTGGCTTGGCGTGGACAATTGTTCATCTTTCCCATTTCCTCGTACGTTCAAATTTATTTAAACATATATAAATGTTGATTTAGTGATAATGTTTATTTGTGATGTTAAAGCGCGGGTATTTGTTCTTTGATGTTAGGGTTTGATTTACTTAATTTTATGTGTGCTGGAAGGTTTTATGTATTTTCTGGGTAACTAGACTGGTTTATTAATCTGTTTTTAATATTTTTACTTTTAATGTGTGTATTGTCCGAGGAGAATGATTTATCAGCTGAGAATTAAGTAGAAAAACTAACGAATTATATAATGATTGTAGTTCTTGTGGAATCCATGATTTAGTTGAATATTTATATAATATTTTCTGGTGATAGTACTGCAAAATATTGTTTTTGATGTTTAGTCCGAGGAGAATTTTACCAGCTGAGAATTAAGCAGAAAACCACTCAGGCAATCTATTTCGTTCTTGTGGAATCTATGATTTGATAAAATATTTATATAGCATTTGATTAAACCATTCAATAACATTTTGATCGCAACTGCAAAATATTGTTTTTATGTTTAATGGAGGTAATATCATAGGAGAACGATTTACCAGCTGAGAATTAATTAGAAAAGTTAACCAGTTATGCAATTATTCTGGTTCTTGTGGAATCTATGATATGATTAAACATTTAGATAACATTTTAACAGTGTTGAATGTGTTAATTTACGTGCACGATCGATTTAGCACTTTATTTTTTCTAAATTAAGATATGGCTTATATATGAATTAATAATGGAATCTTTCTGTGGTCATGGATGATAGTGAAACTATACGATAACACAGAACCACAGGTTTCAGTCAATTTGGTGCATTCAAACTACTTTATCAGCACAAACTTTTCATATTATTACGTGGACTCTGCCTATGGGTCCCATGTAGTTCCTTTATTGATTTCATTATAAACAAAATCTTACAGACAGTTATTTTTTCTAGGTCATTGTATCTGCTAGGATAGAGCTTGTATTCTGTATGCAAATGTGGTGAATTTTGTCATCTTTGGTTTAGGTTACTTATCACTGCTTTCACTGGAAGAAGGGAACACCGTTTTCAGACGACCAGGGTATCTACAATAGGCTGACTTGGTGGGAGCAAATAGACAACGGCAAGCAGCTCACTCGCAATAGGAAGTTTTTGACCGTCGTGCCCGTGGTGCTGTAAGTATTCTCTCTATCTTGATTGTATGCAGTAAAGTGACTTTTGTCTTATACAGAGCTTTTGATTTTAAAATGGCATGTTATAATTAATATTGAGTCTTTCATATATTGTTAAACGGTGTTGCTGTGTAGTTTTAAATGCTCCATGATTTCATTACTAATCCTCCCAAACTCTTATCTAGCATAGACATTGGAGATTGGAATAGCCCTGTAGAGAAATATTTAGGCAAGCAATTAGCCCATGCCTTAATGCTTCTTACACATTAATCTGTCAGCATTTATATCCATTTAAAATAGTTGGTCTTATTAGTGAATTTTTCTGTATGCATTCCAATTGTTAGTGTATGTGAACTTCCACAAGGTAAAGCAGAAAAAAGACCAAATTGGATAAGCTCATTTGGAACTCAAATCAAAAGGGGCCACAATCGCTATAGAAGAGTAGATAACACGCGTAGAATGATCAACATTTTTAATTTTTTTTTTTTTTTCCTATTCAACTACATGAATGTGATTTCTCAATCATAAAGACAGTTCTTGCTCCTAAGTTTGCCGCTCCTCCTTAATGCTATGCGATTGGTTGAGATAGCTTGCTTAGAATTTGTGCTAAGAAGTATAGAGCAATAGTTTTCCCTTTCCATATCATTTTATAGGCATATACATTAATTCATGACAAGTGACACAATGCCTATTGTAAGCAAGATCTGTTCATTGTCAGTATGGGAAATCTAGTATTAATATATCAATAACGTTGCACTCATAAACCTTGTGTCAATCTAAGATTGTATTTAGGGATTTAGTTTTGTAAAAGAGGTAAACTGATGAATATTGTTGCAATGAAAGTGTTGCAATTGCTTGTGTTGTGTCACTGCACGGTGAAAAAGAACGTATTGACAAAGATGGCACCACCACGACGATTGGTGGTGCAGCAGTCAATCACCATATGAACATAAGTTTCTCAGCAGTCCAGTTATGAGATAGTGAAAACTCTTTCGCTTTGTAGCCATTATTTAATCCATGACAAAAGGTTCAAGTATATGCTCATCTGGTTGTTCACAGGTTTGGTCTTGAAGTTGATGATATTTGATAGATTGCAGAATATGTAGTGAGGAAAGGGCAACTGTGTGTGGTGGTGGTGGTTTAGAAAGAATTTAGGTAAGGAGTTCTGTTAGCTTTTTGTTGAACAACGGAGCTAGGAACCAGGATACCCAGGTGGAATTTGGTTTCACATAACTTGCTTTTAGTCCTGCTATCTGAGATTTTAAGACTTCAGTTTCCATTTTCTAAGCTCAATTAAACGTACTAATCCCTGAAATCTTCTCTGTTGCAATCAAATTACCTTCCTGGATACCATTCCTGGCCAACCAAATGGGCCTTGGGTATTTTTGATCAGAAACAAATGGATATTTAGCTTCACTTTTTTTTTTCTTCTTTTGCTGGGAACTTCTGATGAGGGTTTTTTTCATATAGCTGTCATTATTTAGTGATAGCTCGATAACACGCTGTAAACTGATGTTGCACGTTGGGGTTATTCATGTGATGTTCAAATGGCCCCAAACTTTTTTCTAGCCTGATGTTCCTTTTGTTTTGAGTATTTTCCTTTATTTATTGTGGCATTGTCTTTGCAATTTTGGAGAATACAATTAACTTGAGTGATCTAGAATGGGTCAGTGCCTGGAACTTCTTGATCTATTTAGACTATATGCAATAACCGACATTAACTAATCCACGTGATGATTATGCTAGATATTACTAGGCATCCTGTGGTTAGGTTGGCAACTAGGAAGTTGAGCAGCAACGGGTAAATGTACGAAGGCAATAGTTGTGATACAAGCAGGCAATTCTCCTTTGGAGTGCAAATTTAAGATATTCTTATATAAATTTTATTTCCATTTGTTGTCTTTTATTGCATATTCATTGGGTATCATACGTTTGATTTATTGTCTGGAAAAGTTTTGGAGCACAATAAATAAAACTTGATTGATTATCCTTGCAATATAATTACATTAAAAACCTAGTTGAACAGCTGATTCACAGGTTCCAATTTAAATTTTTAGATTAAGCTATGAAAGGTTGAAGTCTGAAAGGATATCAACTTAATCTGAAGCATTATTACTATGTAATTTGTTTTACGAGTCCCGTCTTTGAAGGTGAAAGAAATTTAATGTGTTTTAAACATTGTAACTTAGACACATGGATCACGACTATCCTGCTGCAATTTTTAATTTGAATGTCTAAATGTTTGTTACTAGTTTGAAGACAATTTTTACGAACAACAACAATCCATTAGAATTCTCCTAATCTCACCTTTTTGTCTTGTCGTGTTAGAAACCCTTTCTGATTAATCAAAGTGGAATATTCCTTTTTCTCTTCTGTGCTTCTTGTGGCTACTTGTAATTATTGGGTCGAAAATATCTCATTTCAACTGGAATCAATTCGTGCTTATCCTTGTTTTCTCTGAAGGTACTTGATAGCCTCGCACACAACAGATTATCAACATCCTATGCTCTTCTTCAACACACTAGCTGTTTTTATTCTGGTAGTTGCCAAGTTCCCACGTATGCACAAGGTTCGCATCTTCGGAATTAATGCCGATCAATGAGCTGAGATCCATTAGTGCAGGTTTCCCAATGGTATTGGCATTAATTTACAGCATTTTAGTCTATTGGCAATACTGCAACGTCTGAACAGGCAACCAAACCATACATCACTTTGTGAAATACTAAGATTTAAAAATGTCTGAAGTCCTTGTATGAACTCTGTACAAGTTGAATTTATAACTTTTTCACGAGCTGTAATTTTTTTTTTTTTTTCGTTGCTTAAATTTGGAAGTTTCAGAAAGTTAAAAAGTATTCGTTTTGGTCTGATGAAGTTGGTCAACTCCCATACATGCTTAATCAGGGCGAATGTTATCTTCAATTTTTTTTTTTTTTTACATAGCTGTACTACACTTTGGCATCTGGTTTAATTTACACCTTAACCTTTATCCTCGTTAATTTAGGAGTAGGGGTGAATGTTATTTGTGGTTCATCATCCTCTGTTTTGCCATATAGACTGTCNTTTTTTTTTTTTTTTTTTACATAGCTGTACTACACTTTGGCATCTGGTTTAATTCACACCTTAACGTCTATCCTTGTTAATTTAGGAGTAGGGGTGAATGTTATTTGTGGTTCTTCCTCTGTTTGCCATATAGACTGTCACATCGTCGACGTTTCATCATCATAATAATAAATAACATTATTATTTAATAATCGATCCGAAATTTCACTAAAAATCAACCACTACTAGTGCATTTAACACTTCCGTTTATCTGGGGCCCTTAATTAATGGGGGAGGTAATTTTTTGAACTTTAAACAATCCATCATGTATGCTTTTTCTACCTTCCATTATCCGGAAATCTCCAAAAACATAACTGAAGGAAAAATGGACCTCTAAAATTTGTCTACGCGGAAGGCCTATATAAAATATGAAGCAACGAGTGGGGTGATGGCACTAAGCGGAAAGCAGCAAAGAAGAAGAAACGTGTGTATAAAATCAAATGGTTATTTAATGGTTTGTGTGTGGAAGTTTTTAAAGGGTATGATGATTCTGTTTGGCTGGTTCAAGTGCAACCAATACATGTACGAGTCAAGAGTTATAAGGTCGTCTTTCAACTAGAGTTACATCCAGAAACAAAAATGCATCCCATTTTTCACGTCTCTCTACTTGAGAAAAAAGATGGGATATAGGGTTGTTCAAATCTTGCAATTACCAAAAGAAAGATCTACATATAGCGTAGCTGTTTTGAGTTTTTTCACGTGATCTTAGGTTTCAATATATATTTTTTGTTGTGTGGGAAAGAACAAGAGAATTTGTCAAAGTTGTAGAGTCAAGGCACCAACTGTGAGTCTGCCAAAAAAAAAAAAAAGGTCGCTGCTTCAGACTTATAGCAAACTCCGGCTGAAGATCTATTGAATATGTTAAATCATTTTGCTCAAATTACCGAATAAAAGGACGTCGAGATATTCCTCAAGACAGCCATCCGCAAGGGAAAATGAGACATGGAAGAGAATGGGAAACAAAAGTAAAGAGATTCGTGATTTGTTCTGCCTACGTACTTGATGACAAAAATTAGTTTTTAGTTCATGTAATAAGAACTAGACTTCAAGAATATTTGGTGTCGTGTGTTATTGATGTTAACATTTTAATTGTTGATGGCCTTAATGTAATGAATTGTGTTGTTGAAATGTAAATTGGTACCTAGCATGTTGAGCAACACCAATTGACTATATATTCACTAACTACTTTCGCTTCACCGTGCATCATGGCATAGTCCACAAAAAGGTCACTAGCCAGTTGAATAATTTTAAGGCTTAATTGTGATTAACCTGGTAGTTGCTTGAAAGAAAAGTACATAGAAATCGATACGAAAAAAATTAAATATCTCAATCCCTGCACGGTTGAGCTCAATTTGCATTGTATAGCATCAGGAATACTAAAATCTGTCGATACATTGAGACATTCAATATTAATCTGCCCAAGGAATTGAATAATTCCCTATCAATTCATACATTGAGACATTCAATATTTCCCAACAAATTCCCAAAAAAATACCATCCATAATTCCATCACATTGAGACATTCATATCTGTGCAAGTTAAACCATCAAAAAACATAAATAGAGGCTGCATATTCACGCACCATCCATAAACCAAAAACAGCCTTCAAGGTGTCTGTCTTAGATTTCTCAGAGTTTTCCTTGATACTCTAGAACTCGAAGCATTTATTCATGTCAATTAGTCATCCATATCTTGAAAAACGATTTGCTCAGTCACCATCGGAGTTGTGCACCGTCGTCACCCTCACCTACAGAATTGAAGTCCAGGTCATCCTCTTCATAATTCATCAATTGCTTCACTCTCTCTTATGTTTGTAATGAGTTTTGTATGGACAGACAAGATGCAGTTTCTTCATTTAGTTGTATAGAAATTGTTACGCCTTTCCACACGAGGACCTCCACGTGGTTTCAACCATCCTACATGGCAAACGGTTCGGCGATCCCACACCCTGTACACTAACATGAGGTGAAATTGGATCGACCCTCAAGTGCGAATGACCCACTTTTCCCACGAAGCGAAGCTGGACCAACCCCGTTACACACGGACCCCATGTGAAGAGCCGGTCCAGGACAAGACGGTGAAGAGAGTTTAAACATATTTTATATTATGAGATTGACAAAACAACTCACTACCACCGTCGCTGTCGCCAACTTATTTGGTCAAATCCAAGGCTACAAGCTAGGTCTTAGGGATACAAAAATGATATTAGCATTTAAGGTTGTGATTGATTGATACTTATGACAAAAAAAGGTCAATCATTTGGATGAGGCCACTCACATTGTCATCCAATGACCTTCATTCGTCTTGTCCAAGTATAAAAGCTCACACTTAATGTCATCCAAAGGTAATGCAAGTTTAGACTCTAAAAGTTATAATCTTACTCCATATCTTTTACTTGTTCTTCCAAAGCCGATCCCCTTTCTAAAAGTTATAATCTTACTACCATATCTGTTGACCACATCACTCCTACATTTTTTGGGGTGAATAGAAACTGATGTTCAACTCCAACTTTGAACTACAAGACCATAATTTTTGTTTATTGAATTCTTTAATGTTTATTATCATCAAACAATAGTGAATTTTCTTCAATACAATGCCATATTCCCTTTCAACTACAACACAAATGCACTATTATTATAGGAAAAATATATATGGTTCTCATTTATGATTCTCATTTACCTTCATGACTCATGTGGTCCATCATGTGCAACTCTCCAATAATCGAACAATATGCCTCCTGGGTGGTAGCACCGCATGGGTGGTCGGGTAGAAGATTTTGAGGGGTAAGGTTCTACGATTCTTAGGGATTTATATTTGGGCTTTCAGATTTCAAGTGAGTTGATAATTTTTTGTCTGGAGAGTGTTTGATTTAGGGTTGGGGTTCAAGGCTGGGAGCTAATTTGGGAGATTCAAGAGATCCACGATTTCAATTGATTATCAGAAGCGTGTTCTACGAGAAGGTGTTTGTTTTGGTGAGATTTACACTACCCGATGTGGCATTTAACTGCTACATGTCAATTCCGTCATCCATGTATGCAAAGGTTAGTCACGATAGTTTCTGAATAATGAAGTGCAAAAATATAAAGTTCAGTAAGTGATGAGGTGCAATTTAGAGTACAGTGTTCGACGTGTGTTAAAACAATTAACTCAGAAAACTTTAGTTCGCAACTTCGTATGGAGCATTTACCTTGAGAGAATTCATCCATTAATCCTTTTCATTTTTGTTTTACATCCAATTCATATATTCTGTTCGATTTTATGGTTAATTGATATTTTATTAGTTCAATTTATAGCGAATTTCATTGATTGGGCTTCATTCCTTTAAGTAAATTAATGAAATAATTCTAACTCATATGATATTGTTGAAATATTTCGTTGGAAGCCATTAATCAAATTCAAATAGTAGCCTCGTTTTGATAGATTAGGGAAAGTTATGGAACATGACAAGGTTAAGGTCATGACAATTGACAACGTTAGATCACAAAATTGGAAGTATTCGATTTTTTTATGTGGCTCAAAATTCTTAGAAAAGGACAAAAATGAAATAAATAGGAAGATCAACGGTCATAGTGGGTGGTCGATAGTTGACTTAGTCAAAGTCAAAATCTTTCGTTGACTAAGGCGCATCCCCAGGACCTCAAACCCAAAACAAACCAAGCCCACACACATAGCAAAACGCCAACAAGAAATCACTTGGAATTCTAAACAATACTTCATCCATCTCATTTATGTGGACTTATTTTATTTTTCACACGAATTAAGAAATTTTATTTAATGTTATTAAAAAAATAATTTTTGTCAAAAACTTTCTTAGTTTACCCTCATTTTATTATCAATAATTAGTAATAAATTATTATTGAAAATAGTAAACGAATAAATTAAAATATTCTTAATAAATAAACAAAGACTATATAATTGGGACAAAAAAATAAGAAAAGTAGACCTATATGAATGAGACGGAAATAGTATTTATTTTTCTCTTATAGTCCCTGTTCGAGAAGTAAAATCAAATTTTTAGTAGATTTCAATAAAAATTAATAAAATGTACGATTAAAAAATTGTTGATTTTATAAAATATATTATTAAATTAACTATTGACTTTAACTTAAATTAAAATTTATATTTTAATTCATATATCAAACAGAACACACACAATCTTTGTGACAAAATTAAGTAATTGGAGACAGACCACCAACTAACTCTTGATTAAGACATCCCTTTTTTTTTTTTTCTTTTTATGAAACTTCTTGATCAAGGCTTCTGAATTCCGTGTAATCCAATATAAAAAAAATGTGTCACTCCAAAAAAATAAGAAAAAAATGGAGAGAAGAGGCTGGTGAGTGTGAACAAGTAAAATGAATTTGAGTTTTATATAATCAATATATATTTAAATATAATAAAATTGTATTTGTATATGAATTATGATTTGCAAAAATTAATTCAAGAGCAAATGGAGAAATCTAAAATACGAGAACTTTTGTATAAGTTATAGATGTAAATAAGAAATATATTTTAGTAATAATGGAACGCAATGCAGGAGCAATTCTTCTTTGTAAATTAAGTGCTTGTGTTTAGTAAAAGTTCGTTAAAATTTTATCAATTTATTAACTAATTAAATTTTAATTTTTCCAACACACATTTCATCATTTTTTATCAAATGATTTGTTCGACAACTCTAAATATTGATGCATCAAGAAGCAAGATAAACACCTACACAAGATAACAAACTCGTTGATTATGTGAACAATTGAGAATTTGAGATTTAACACTTTTTGATAAATCGAAAATTAAGAGCCATTAAAATCAAAATCTAATTGGTTCAAGCAAATATCTAGAATTGATTTTGGATCAATAAAATTATTAATTTGTAAGAATATTGAAATTGAATTTAAAGAATCTATTTTTTTTTTCCAAATTTTATAATCTTAATTAAACAATGAAAATACACAAAGTTCTAACTTGATTTTTTAAATAGAAAACATAGATAAATAAAACAAAATCATGCAAATAACTTAATTGTTGCTAGACAATTAAAATGCTGGAAATAATAATATAAAATAATTAATAATGTTATAAACAAAGTCGATACCGGAATAGCTCTAATACCACTTGTTGTGGAATAAATCATCGGATTGAGATGTTAAAGTTATATGGCAAATTAATGAAGTATTTGATCAAGTATAAGAATAATAAAGACAATAATATGACAACTGAATTAATATATTTTATTGACTCAATAACAATGAGGAAGAGAGAAAATTACAATGGATCCTATAATTTTAGTAATCTATTCTCACATTTATAAAATTGTATAGAATAGCCTAATACTTATAGGGAATATGTAGGGGACGTCAAAATCCTCTAAGTAGAGTTGTTGATGAAGTGTGATGCCAAATAATTGAGTCCAAATTCTCCTTAACGTGTAATTCAATTAGAATTTTTCATTACTTCAAACACTTTAATAAAGGAATTCAGGTCACACCCAAATTCCAACAAATAACGACAACAAGATCGAGTATTTAGACTTCATCGAATACTAATTTTTTTTTTATTCTTCTTTTATGGATTGATGTAATATCGGTATGACCATGTAAAAAAAATAATTGCAAATAATAATAAAAATGGAAAAACTAATTAGGCAGAATAATCTTGAAATTGCCCTTATCTAATCTCCATTTTTTTCAAAATACATTTTTTCTCTCTTTTTATAATCACACAATTTTCAATAAAATAATATTACACAACTGATTTTTTTTTCATTTTTAATCACATATTCTCTATTAATATACGATTTCCAAATGTATTCTACACACACACACAAAAAAAACAAAAAAAACAAAAAGGGGGACACGCCATAAATTCATGCAAATCCATTATAATTTATAGTAGAAAAAACAATTGAGAAGTAGCCTCGTATCCACGCTAAGTACCTTTCAATTCAAACTTTTCATGCCTCACATTTGCAAAAGTCAATACACTTATTAGCCGGGATGGACGTAAGACTTTAAAGTTAGGGGACACAATCGAACTTAAAAAGAAGTCGGGAGAAATTCTACAATAAAAATTTTACGTCCAAAAAAATCATACCCCATGTAATTTTACATCTGAAAATTTA
>CAIGRP010033723.1:0-11982 GCA_903798385.1 Fraxinus cuspidata
TGACGGCTGGGTCCGCCACTGCTCAATATTCTTTTACATGGATTATTCTTATGTCTTCGCAGAACAGAAAATTAAAAATTAAGAAAAGGGAAAGAAAAGTAAGATGCAAAAATTGTAAGTAAATGAAAATACAAGGACGTCATCGAAAATTTCTAATTAGCTAAGTAATATCCTGTCTTGTTTGCAAAGATATCTCTAGCTCAACTCTTGAACTCTGTACTTCATCTGCCTAAACAAATCTTAATGACACAGGAAGACCCGGAAAAGAATTAAAAAGAAAATGTCCGGCATGGAAAGATTACAAAGAATGTTCGCCGGAGCCGGCGGTGCCCTCGGACACCCGCCACCGGACTCTCCAACTCTTGATTCATCCGAACAAGTCTATATCTCCTCTCTTGCCCTCCTTAAAATGCTCAAACACGGTAAATCTAGGGTTTTTGAATTACATATGCCAACACATTTGTGTGTGATGATGTAAAGGATCATATATGGTTTTTACTGCTTGTATTGATGCAATTACGGTTTATTTGATATGAGTATATATTATAATGATAGGAAGGGCGGGGGTGCCAATGGAAGTTATGGGGCTTATGCTAGGGGAGTTCGTAGATGAATACACGGTTCGAGTGGTGGATGTATTCGCCATGCCACAGAGTGGGACAGGAGTTAGCGTGGAGGCCGTGGATCATGTCTTCCAGACCAATATGCTCGATATGCTAAAGCAAACTGGCAGGTAAAAGTAATTCCTCTTCCGATAGAAAATTTCTGGGCTTTCTTGATTAAGATAGGTGGTGTACTTTGTGTGGGTTTTGTAGACGTTCGAAAGAAATTGAACGGTTTTAAAATTTTTTGTTTTTCAGATCAGAATGTAGCCATGATAATTTTCAATTAACTCATAAACCATCAAAATATTATAATAAAATTTTTAATTTTTGCGTTTCCTTAAAATGCTAGACTATAAATCCCCAATCCTACCAAAAATAAAATAAAATAAAATAAATAAAAATGAGTAGAAGAGAGAAATATAGAACAAACATTTGGATCTGATCTTGCTTCTTCTTTGTTCTGTCTGTTTTCTGGAGAAAAGCTTGCAGAAGCTTCACATTATAGCAAATGTAAAAGACAAGTGGGTTTATTGGTAACAGCAGAGTTTCTGGGTGAATTGAAACTTATCGATGCTTGTTGGAGCAGTATGATTATTTCATTCTCAAGTAAACTAAATGTAGTTATGGATGCTGAACTGGCCGGTTCTGAGCTTGCTAAGTCTGCCACATGATGAAATTTTTATCACTATTATCAAATTAAGAAGCATTTTTGTTTTCTGAATTCTAGCGACTGTCTTTATTATATTTTTGGTTCTCAATAGGTTTTGCTGCACAAATTAATAAATTGAACCCATAAAAAATTGTTGCTCCTTCATACAGGAGCTTTGCATATTCTTCAAATGACTTCTTCTAGGTTTATCATTTTTCATCATATCTGGTGTTACTTAGTCATTCACGTACATATTAAATGGATTTTTCCATTGTGTCGGACTGACTTAGCGATATTTTCTGAACCAGTAATTTGTGTTGCATATTGTCAAGTCGTATTAAGCTGGCGATTAGATAAGTATTCCCACAACTTGCATTTGCTAATCATTCAATGAACAGTGGTATTCTTGAAAAGACTGCTGTAATGTTTGAGTTGGTTCTATTTGTTTAGTTTGATTTTGTTTTAAAAATTGTTGACTTATAGTTTCTTATGGGGTAACAATTGCTATATTAATTACCCTTCTTTCAATTTATTGAATTTCCAGTAGAATCTTCATACTGATACTTGTTTCTATTTTTGTTAATGATGTGGCTATTTCATGTCCTCTTTTATGTTACATTATGTAAATTCAGCAAGTATTGTTTGTTGTTGGTTGCAGACCCGAGATGGTGGTTGGTTGGTACCATTCACATCCAGGTTTTGGGTGTTGGCTTTCTGGCGTTGACATCAATACTCAGCAGGTTGGTACTCCTTCATCATTTACTCTGCATTGCTCCAACTTATGTTATTTTTTGTATCAGATTGAATATTTGATCAACAGGAACTTGTTCTTGCAGTTGGTATTTTTTACTTCGTCAGATATGAAATATTCCACAATTATTTGCAGACCTTTTATTTTGTTTATATTCATTTAAGTAGTCATGCACATCCTACCCTAGACACTATTTACTGAATCTGGCTATTTACCTCTGATTATTTTTTTGGAATTCACAATATTGTAATGTGGGGTTGATTATCAATAATTGCATCATTCTATAAACTAGAAAGAACCACGTGATCATGTTAAATGTAGGTAGTAAGTAATTACAAATTCAAAGATATGTATTCTTGTTATTTATTTTAGCTGTGTTCTCTTGGTCCTGAAAGTTGAGTATGTATAAAATTCTGAGGTGAAAGGAATAAGAGAAGGCTATGTAATTTTTTGAGGTTATATCCATCTTATTGTGGTTGAGGATGTCTTCTCTGGATGGAATATTGCAAAAAGGAAGATTCTATAGACTCGTAAGATATTTGAGAAAAAAAATTCGTTCTTTCTTCTTTTCCTCTCTTTTAAATAGGAATATTCTGAGTCAAAGTAATTGAGTATTTTTATTTTTATTTTTCTCTGCTTTTTCTTGTTAAATGGTACCATGTGAGATTTAGAGGAACGTCAAGGAAATCATAAGGCTACCTGATAGAAGAAGTCATATTGTTCTGCCATATTGGTATTTTTTTACATCTAATGATATTATCTAGCTAGCTATTCCAAGAAACCATGTGCTTGTGATGGACATTTCTTTTTATTTAATTATATATCATTGTCAGCTTTTTGGTTGGGGGCGGGATTGCCACAAGGTATCTAAGTCGTGGGAAAGAGAAAATTAGGGGTTTTACCCTCACAGGTTTGTTGACGCTAAATAGTTTGGCTGGAGAAATGAGTTTATGGCACATACAGTTGGAAAGTTTGTTTGTTACTTTTCGACAATTAATTGTTACTGTTCAGTCAATTTTTTTAGTTACAACTGTGTATCTCTAGCATCCTCAGTGGCCATTTCCTATTATATGATGTAGAGTTTTGAAGCTTTGAATCAAAGAGCAGTTGCGGTGGTGGTGGATCCCATTCAGAGTGTTAAGGGAAAGGTGGTGATTGATGCCTTCAGACTGATTAACCCCCAAACCATGATGCTTGGCCAAGAGCCACGACAGACAACTTCCAATCTGGGACATCTCAATAAACCATCAATCCAAGTAATGGCCAAATATTTTATTCAATTGATGTTTGATTAATGTTGTTTACTCTAGTTTGTAATTTGAAGAGGTGATCTGTATTTCAGGCTTTGATTCATGGTTTGAACCGTCATTATTACTCTATAGCCATAAACTACAGGAAGAATGAACTTGAGGAGAAGATGCTCCTGAATCTTCACAAGAAGAAATGGACAGATGGCTTGACCCTTCAGCGATTTGATGCCCACTCCAAAACAAATGAACAGACTGTTCAGGTACTCTGGCATTTGCCTGACTCTTACATTTTGTGGTTGCTGTTAGGGTTATGTTCTAGCTGACTGCCATGAAAGTATGACACAAAGAAATAATTTCTATTGGCTAAGGTTGATGGCCCCCCCATAACATTGCTGGCCTTGAACCAACAGGATTATTGTAAATAATTTGACTTCTGGTTTCCATGTCATGCCTTGAGGTTCACCTTGTGGCATATTGCCCTGAGCTACCTGTGCATAATGGCAAACATGGACCGTGTATAAGTATTGAGCTGCTGCCAAGGTCTTGCATGAAGTGACCGTCTTGAGTCAATTTATCAGACATATCCCTGAGGCCTAGTTTCTGTCGGAGCTTAGGCACGAGTTTGCTATTTCTATTGTCCAAAGTTTGGAAAAAATAATTTTTTATTTAATATAATAGTAATACGTATATATAAACTTTTTATAGTGACCTGCTTGCATTCTACATACAAACTATTAATATATATATATAATTTTTTTTTAGATGTATTTATAAGTGAGGTGAACTTTAGAAACCAGTTAGCTCCTACATCAGTCATTTAATTAAAGGTCAGGTGAAGAAACGCTAGAACTGTTATAGCTTCCCTCTGAAGCAAATGCATCGAATCATATTTGCTGCATCCTTTTGGTGCTTGCTCCTCATATTTGCTCTGAAATGGTATTTTTTTTTATGCATCTGGCACAGTAGGAAATTTGATGATTTCATTCAAATTGCAGTCTGACTCTTTCTAGTGCACAAGTATTAGTGGCACATTTATTTTTTTTTAAATTCCAACTGCAGATCCACCACGTGAAAATGGTGGATTGTGAAATGCAACGGTGATACTTTAAGGTTGTATTCTAGTACCAGTATGGACCTTTTAGATGCTTGTAGAACTTATTGATGGGACTGATTGGTTAAAAAGACATCTTTGCAATTTGTTGTGCTAGATGTCTCAATGGTATAGTTTGGTAGATTATGATAGACTATGATTGGCTTTCTGCTGTTACGATTTCTTGTTACTCCTAGAGATAATATTTGGAAAATAATGGCGCTATCAAATGTGTCGGATAACTAGAGCACTTCATGTATTCTACTTCGATGGATATATAACTTCAGATATCCTTCTGAGCGTATCAAACATGTCGCATAAATGTGGCTTCTTTGTTGCAAAGTACCTACTGAAGATGTTGATTGGACATTGAGGACGGATTATGTCATCTCGAGCTTATATATTGTATTCTGGATGTTTAATTTCATCTGGGTTTAACTGATTATCCATCAGATACCTGTAGATATTAGTTGATGCATTTCCATGATGACTATTTGTCTTTTATATATAAAGATGATATCTTTGTGGGGTTCCCATGTTATTAGTGGGGTGTAATCAACCAAAGAAAACTTTGAAGTTACCATAGCATGATTTCTCTCTCTCTCTTGTTCCAATTGAAGCAAGTTGTTAAGTTTGGCATCAATTGTGCAGGAGATGCTTAATTTAGCTATCAAATATAACAAAGCAGTTCAAGAGGAAGACGAGTTGCCACCAGAAAAGCTAGCCATCGCTAATGTGGGAAGGCAAGACGCAAAGAAGCATCTTGAGGAGCATGTCTCGAACTTGATGTCTTCAAACATTATTCAGACATTGGGAACTATGTTGGACACTGTTGTCTTCTAGAGTCACCATTATATTTCAGCAGTAAAAACGTTGACCGGTTTGGTTTGGTTTTGCTTTCTCTTGGATGTGAACAAGTGTCCCTATCTTATGTACTATGAGAAAGCAACTATCTTTGAAACGATCTCTTGTTTTTCCAGTCATTCTGGTATTTGTATTTCTATAGGATCATAATTCAAGGACATATGGAACCTTATCGTTGCTCAAGTTATTTTGATTTCTCCCATTCATGCAGCCTTTCGGTAAGGTCCAAAAGAGGGGACACGACAACAATTGTCTTTACTTAGGCATCTTACAATTTGCTTGTAATTTGAGCTGGTCAAAAGAGGAAGTGGTAAACTAATTATGGTCTGTGTTAAAGATCTAAGAGTGGTGATAAGCTGGTACCAAATTTATGTGTCAGGATTTTGCTATTGTTTTTTGTAGAAGGACTTCCCAGGAAGCTATCTTAGGTTAGCCTATTTAAAAAAAGTTTTATTAGTCAGATAAAATACTTTCAACAAATTATTCAAACATATTAAAAAAAAGTTTCTTAGTTTCAGGAGATTTGTTGACTTTTCAAAAGTATTGTTACATCGGTCTTTAAGTTAATTTAGTGCGAGTTTCGGTTTGAAGAACGTTTGCTAACTTCTAATCAACATTTTCCGAAGTAGCATAGATAATTTGTTCACTTTATGAGGCAAGCTAACGATTTGGGATTATGGGGTGCCAAATAACAACATACAAAAGAAAAATATGTAGAATATGATTTGATAATATTATTATTATTGGTAGAATTTTTGAAATTGGTACAAAAGATAATCATTCATTCATTTATGGTTTATGAATTCAGCACAGCGCTTGATGAGTTTGACAGCTTTCTCACCAGTGGGATTGATGAGGTGAAAAACATGGTCCTCTGCTTCTGTCTCAAAAACTTCAGCTTTCCCTTTCCATTGGCTCTTCAAAAGTGACTCGTAATACAATATCCCTCTATCCCTCAATATATCATTCTCAGCTGTACAAACAAGAACCCTCTCACAAGCTAATCCAGCAAGATTTGGTGCTCCATTAACAAACGGGTTGACCCATGGATCATTGTTGCCTTTATCTGAAGGGCAAACAAACTGCCACCACTTGTCTACCATACCTTTGCGTATTGGATCACGTGCCTCGACCCCGACTGGTTCTTCACCCCAGAAGTATGGTTGTATCATAAGAATGCCATCAATCTTGGTCCCTGACAAAAACCCGCCCAACCGTCCTATGCGGATTGCCATGTGATGTGATATATTTGCACCAGCACTGTCCCCTGCCAAAAACAACCTGTCAAAGTCAATATTTTCCTTTAGCCAGTTTTCAGTGCCACCTCCTGAATTGTGGGAAACCAACCATTGAAGCACAGCCCATGAGTCCTCATAGGCGGCCGGAAGAGGGTGTTCGGGGGCTCTTCTGTAGTCAACTGAGACGACGACAGCTTTAGCCTTGGAAGCTAGTATGTTTAACACGTTATGGTACTTGGGATCAGAGATCGAAGATATGAAAAATGCTCCGCCATGGAAGTAGATTACCAAAGGAAGTTTTTGGTGGTTGGGTGTGAGAGTGGGTTGATAAATCCGGACAGAGACACCGGTATCGGGTACGACAACTATGTCTTTGGAGGAAACTCCAGTTTGATGATCAAAGGTTGCTGGTGCGATTTCCGTTCCAAAAAGTCTCTCTATGGTTCCATCTTTGTACACCCTTAGATAAGGTGGAACATCATGAATGACCTGATCACTGCTTGTGTCCATCTGTGAGACTCTTGGCTAAAACCCTCAACTTCTTGAAAGGTTGAAACTGAAGTAGAGGATGGACAAAGAGGCAAATCATGACAAATATAGGTTGAAGCCTTGAGCCAAAGTCAGAGCCCAGCTCATGAATTTTGGACCGTAGAATAAATCAAATAAAAAACCCACAAAATTAAATATTTTGAATTTAATGACATGGTTGGTTAAAAAATCAATGAAGTCACTCCATCAAATCTTTTGATTCATACATGAGCAAATTTTCTTGAAATTATAGAATGACATAAACTATAGATATGTTTGGACGTGGGGTATTAACGAGTCGAGCCGAAACTTCAAAAACGGTTCGGGCATTTTTTGGCTCGAGCCGAGCAAAAGCTCGGCCAAAAAACGAAAGCTCTGGTAGCTCGGGCCGGGCCAGGCCGAGCGGCTCATTTTTTTCATGATAAATCTAATTTTTTTTTAAAAAAAATTTAAAATTTGTGCAATTTATATATACATGAATTTAAAATTCGTGAATTTAAAATCTATTTATTATTATTTTTATTATAAAACTTGGCTGGCGGACCGAAATGGCTTGTGACACTGGCCCACGGGCTGAGCCAATGCCCCCCAAAATGAGGCTTGGTGCTATAGAGCCCGCGCCGAACCACGGGCTGCCCGAGTCAGCAAGCCTTTTTGACATCCCTATTTGGACGCGAGTCGACTCTTTCTAAGGAACTCAACAAAATAGTCTCATAACTTCGAGAGAAGGGACACCTCCTCACAAAAGGGTCGTAGTTAGAAAGAACAACGAAGTCCATCCAAACTATCTAGTAAAGGCATCATATCTAAAAGCTCGACCTACAAGGCCTCCCTCTTGTTGTATGTTTCCAAACCTCACCTCGAACCAAAAGCAGTTCGCTTGTACATGAACAATCTTCGATCGAACATTGTATATCTACAAGGTTTACAACCCATCACTTTTGAGGAGCTTGGATTCAAAGCCAAATGTACTTATAACTATCTTAGTCACATTGCGTGACAATCTAAATTGATAGTGCTCTAAAAATATGACAATTTAGCTCTTGTTTGATCCATTTCTTAAATTTGTTCTTTCAATTTCAATAACATATTTAATGAGAATCGCAAGTTTTCAATCACATGTTTCATCAATTCTTATTAAATTTTACTAAAAAGATCGATTTCATTAAAACTAAAGGGTACCGCTATTTACATCTACAATTTTTATATATTCATCTCACTCTATATCCATCCTTATTAAAATTTAGAAGATTACTATTTTCATCCACGTCAAATTCTAATATTGTCTTTATTAAATTTATTCATTTAAAATATTATAGATCTACACAAATTTTATATATTTATCCCACTTTAAATAGTAAATGCATCCTTTATACAATTTTAAAAAATTATTATATTCATCAATTCACTATCAACATCCACTTTCTTTTCCTTTTCTATATTGTCATGTCTGTGCTTTAATATTTAATTGTAAAATTAGTTAAATCTCTTTTTATTGAATATATTGGATTCTGAGTTGTTCACATAACCAAATAAATCCCACCTCAAATCATATGTTTATTAATTAATGTAAGAATATTTGGACATGTGTTGAAGCTTATTTTAAAATTTCTCGTATACTTTCATATGTCAAATTAATATTTAAAACAAAGCATAAAAAAATAAGATTCCATTTTTCATATCATGAAATAATTATAACTAAAATAATGTGTTGATTTTTTTATTTTTTAAAACTTCAGTTGAAGAGGGTATTTTATGATTAATAGGGTTTTATGATTTTAGTTGAAAAAGATATTATCATTATTAGAATTCTAGTTAAATACAAACTCTAAAAGAATGGATGAATTTAGAACGATATATTTTTATTTAATTTTTTATATGTCTATTTTTAAGTAAATTTACATAAAATTAAAAATATAATATAATCATCTTTTTAAAAGTGGGTTTATATCTATATAGAAACCGTGAATGTAAATATCGGTACTCAAACTAAATCGGGGATTGGTTTATTAACGTGTCGCATGGCGAAAATTCTACAATTGAAAACTTATCCTTGTTTAACCGAAAATAAACATTTGAATAGTGATTTTTTAAGAGAATGTATGGTAAAAAGGTAGTGAGAAATTTTGAATTTAATTGTATAATATTTTATTGTGTGAATATGTTATTAAAAATGAGTATAGAAAAAAGAGTTTGAAAATAATGATGGTAAAATATCAGCTTAATAATTGCATCATTGATAAAGAGATTGCAAAATCTTTTAATTTAATAAGACCAATTAATGATAATTATACAATTATTGAAATTCCAGCAACATTACTGCTTTTTCCACATGATCCAACTACTCAGTTGACTATTTTTAATATTTAAATTTTATCATTTACTCCAAAATTTAAAAAGAGAATGAAAATAAAAATGTAATAATTTAAACCAATAATTTCATTTGCCAGTTTTGAACAAGTTTTTCTAGTCAAAGTTTGCTTAAGGGCATGTTTGAATAGCCCTTTTTTTCATGGAAAATAGAATTGAAATTCAATTTCCCACTTTTGTCATGTTTAATGTCACTTTTTTTTTCCCAAGAATTTGTTTTCCACCTTTGCCACCTTCTCTTGGTTTTAGTTGAATTTCAATTCCCACCTTTTAGGTGGTTTTTGGTTTTCCATTTTTTTTTTTTGACAATAGAAACAAATTATATCCCTAGTTGTGAAAAAAAATATCCATTTAATTGACAATTTTCATAAAAAACAAAGTCAAACGAATGATATTCGGTATGGTAATTTTTTTTTCAATTTTTTTTTTTTTTTTTTTAAATTTATTTTTTTTTTTTGACAATAGAAACAAATTATATCACTAATTGTGAAAAAAAAATCCATTTAATTGACAATTTTCATAAAAAACAAAGTCAAACGAATACCAAAAGATGGAAAATTTCAACATTTTTCAGGTGGAAAATTATATCAAATCAAACACAATTAATTGATAATTTTCAGTAAAATCAATTATAGACAATTCAATTTTCTGCAATTCGTTTTCTTTCACCCAAATTTCATATTTGAATCAAACGGAAATGATTTATTTGGGTAATTCCACTATGGGCCACAAAGTCTTTCCCCACCTACGACATGGGCCAGCTGGCCCACTGGCGGGCCCCGACAGAGCAGCAAAATCCTTTAATCGTGTGGATTCGTGTAGCACGCCATCACCAGATAAATTTTTAATATTTTTTTAGAAACAAAATCTTACAAGAAATATACTTGGAAGACAAATCGCATGTTTCTCACTTCTATTCATTTTTTACTTTTCTTCTATAAAATATTATTTATTACCCTAGCAGCCCTATTAAAGTCTAGCGTCTGACTCACTTTGAAGAACATGGAAAATCATATTTATAATATTAAACCTAAACCTAATTTTGACTTTACTTTTGCACCAATGACCAAACATTGTAACTTTTTCACCGATGAAGTCTGGTGGTGGTTGTATTAGGAATTTATTTAAGAAGGGTGCTGTGTACTGGAAATAATTCCAGAATACACACACAGCAGGGTGGGTGGTTTTTTTTTTCAATATTTCATGCACATGGGGCCCACTCCATGTGAGTTTCCGGCAGAATACTGTAGAATTATTTTCTGTACAAATGGTTTTCTCCTTTATTTAATCATATACATCAAAAATCAAACAATTTCAATTTTCACCAAAAATCTTCTTTGTATTTGGAAAGAAATTGTAATATGAATTATACTTTTTATAGATTCTGCAAACTTTTTCGCTGATTTTGGAACATGAACAATCACGATCTCCAATTCACAGTTATCTAATTGTCCAACTTTCAATGAAAATTCACACGAGAACAAGAATGCGAAAATTATGATTTCTCTTTTCTTTTACTACATGATAATGAATTGTGTTACATTCCATTTTTCTAAAACCTATATAACTTATTAATAAGTCCAAATGAGCTCGATTTGTCTCTTAAACTTAATTCAATCTAATATTTAATTAATCTAATTAATTAAATTTGATTCATAAATTAATTAATTCAATTAATTAATTCGGGATTATTAATAAGCAACTCAATTAATTAATTTTTCAACACTTATTAATTAATTAATTGGTGAATCTCATTCTTCTGGTTCGCTTTTTGTGTGTGACCCGTAAGTTCTCGTTCACGCTACCTAACGACTTGAATTATTATTTTGATCTAATCAAAATTGATAAATTAAAATATCCATTTTAATTTATCATCAATTCACATCTGTTCAGGATGTAACTGTAGATCATTACTGTTGGACAATGCATATGACGAAAAATGTCACGTGATACGACAAAATTAAAATTGTTCGTTTACGACGAAACTATAATCATTTCGCCCATATAATAAATCAATTACGAGATATGGATGTGTATCAATCTCAATTATCAATCATATCTTTCATCCAACTATTAAGTCAATGTAAGTCGAAAACTCTTTTTCGATTTATGAGTACACATTTGCCAATGATTTCGTTATTAACTTAACTGAATGAAATGTAGATCATAATCTCTTACTATCTAAGAGTGACAAATCCTCTATTTTTCATTCACAACTTTCATATGATTCTTGACATACTTGAACGAGTCGTATTAGGGAAGTCCTACATTGACATCTAGTAATGCGTTGGACAATGCATATGACGAAAAATGTCACGTGATACGACAAAATTAAAATTGTTCGTTTACGACGAAACTATAATCATTTCGTCAATATAATCTGATCAATTACGAGATATGGATGTGTATCAATCTCAATCTCAATTATCAATCATATCTTTCATCCAACTATTAAGTCAATGTAAGTCGAAAACTCTTTTTCGATTTATGAGTACACATTTGCCAATGATTTCGTTATTAACTTAACTGAATGAAATGTAGATCATAATCTCTTACTATCTAAGAGTGACAAATCCTCTATTTTTCATTCACAACTTTCATATGATTCTTGACATACTTGAACGAGTCGTATTAGGG
>CAIGRP010033728.1:0-13215 GCA_903798385.1 Fraxinus cuspidata
ATATTCTAAATATTGAGTATTCTATGATGATCATATAAATTGAAAGGCATAAAAATGATAATCTAAATAACACATATATCCAACATTGTAGATTTGGTCACATAAATAAGAATACAATTCTAAAATTACATGGAGATGTATATTTGGATCAAATGATTTTAAATCATTTGACAATGCGAAACATGTATGTTAAGCACAATGACAAAATCTCCTTTTACTTGAAAATGTGAAAAATCTGTACAATTATTAGGTCTAATACATAGCAATGTGTCAAGGTAATATCTAAATTATCAATTTTGTTATTCGTCACATGTATTTCCTTGACACGTTAGATATCAATGTAGAATGACCGATGTGAATTAATGATAATTTAAAAAATTAGTATTTTAATTTATCGATTTTGATTAGATCAAAATAATCGTGATCGGGAACCTGATGGGTCACACACACACAAAAGGAGAACCAGAAGGATGAGATTTACCAATTAATTAATTGAGTTGATTGTTAATAGACTCAAATTAATTAAAATTAATTAATTCATGGACCAAATTTAGTTAATTGAATTAATTAAATATTGCACCGGGATAAGTTTAAGAAACGGGTTGAGCCCACTTGGACTTCTATTAATAGGCTATTATGGTTTGAAAATACATATATCATTATTATTATTCTTGCTAACAAAAGAAAAAAGAAAAAATCCCTAGTTGTCGTTCTAGTTCCCTGTGTGGATTTCTATTGTAGGCTTGACAATTGGACAGTCGTAGATATCAATTTGTGATTGTTCGTGTTCGAGAATCGGCAAAAAAAATTGCAGAATTCATCAAATGTATAATATTACAGTTTCTCTCTAAACACAAAGCAAATCATTGGTGAAAATTGAAAAATAATTTATTTTCCACTGTACGTTAATTAAATTCTCAACAATCTTATCCTTTTTTATGATATGATTTTCGACCTATGACCCATCTTAGTTTCAAAGTAGTTTTCGTTTTTTCTAGTAAATCCAGATAGGATGGCCATTTCCAAAATACTATTGTTTATAAATACAATGTAGTTTTGAGAGTAATAAAGAACACCTAATTATATTAAGGAAAATTGCAGTAGCAAACCCTAATCTTTCAATTTTTTGTGTACTTTACCAAAATCTTTACTTTGTATCATCCACAGTCCCAAACCTTTCAAAAATATGCAATTGAGGTCCAAATTGATGGAATTTTACCATTAGTTGACAAAAAAGTCAAAATTTAATCAATTTTGACCAAATTAAAAAGGGCAAAACGATATTTTGTATTTTCCTTACCTTAAATAAGTTTAAAAAATTAAATTAAAAAATCAAAAAATAAAAATAAATCAAACCCCTTCACCCCACCCCGTCCCACTCCCATCGCAACCCAACCTAAACTTCATCTTCTTCCCATGCCAAAACCACCTCCTAAATCCACCTCCTCGCCCAAAACCACCGCCCAAATTCACCACCATTCCCCCGCTAAAAACTATCGCCCAAATCCACCACCATTCCCATGCATTCGACCATTGCCCAAAACTACCACTATTCCCCTACCAAAAACACAGACCAAATCCACCGCCATTTCTCTGCTTTTCAGCCACGCTTAGGAAATTGTATAATTTGGAGCTCATGTTTGACTGTAATGACCGCTGATTTCATCCTTCAATTGCCTGATTTAGTCTTTCATTTGCACAATACTCATGTTCCATATCTACGATTTAGTAGCTTCTGCCACAGGTCTATTAGCTGCTAGATGTACTATAGTTTGAAGAAGAAGATGAATATGGGGTGGGTAAATGTACGTGGTCGTTGCCAGCAAGGAGATGAAGATGGGTGGGTGTAGGCTTGGCAAATTTCTTTTATCTATTTTTTAGTTTAATTGTTCTAATTGTTAATATTTGAAAAAAAATGTAAATATACCATTTTGCCTTTTTTTTTTTAATGTGGTCAAAATGGATCAAATTTTGACTTTTCTCAATTTAACTATTCTGGTCAACTAACAGTCAAATTTCATCCATTTGGACCCCAAGTGCATATTTTTTAAAAGTTTGGAACTGTGGTGGCACGAAGTGAAAGTTATGGTAAAATTTGCAAAAAGTAAAAGGTTAAAGACTGCTTCTGCAATTTTCCCAATTATATTATCATAATATGGAATTTCCAAGGGACATAAAAAAACGACGACATATTATTATATTATCTGATTACAAAAGAAATAGCATATCAAGATAACAGACACCACAAAAGGCTGCCCAAACAAGAAAATACAGTCAGAAACACTATTTCTGATAATTCTTAAGTTTCTATGGAAGAATCAGTAATCACTCTTCTTGGTGGAAGAAAATCTCTAAAAGAGGTGTGAATCCTTCTGATAATACACTATTTCTCCACTATCACTAACAAAATGGTCTTCGTTAATGCTTCTTACCAATTTTTGGAGCAAATGATAAGGAACTGGTCCTGATTTTATGGGCTCTCTGTAATACATGCCCATGACTGGTTTAGCTGCCCTTGTCTGTATGCAAAACAAACGAAACAGTACTATTATCAATCTGATACAACAACAGATATACACGCAAGCACGTGCAGTAGTAGACAAGATTCAACATCGTAATATGGAAGATTTTAGTTTCTTTTTGTCTTTAGCATCTGTTTGATCCGATTATTTGAGGAGAAGTGATTTTTTGGTTCAAATTAGTGGGCCCACTGAAGCATAACCTACATTTGTTTGGTAGAGAAATAATGACAATGTCGAATTATCTCTCTTCTATTTCATCAACAAATTGTTGTCTGATTCTTCAAATTGCCCCCAACCATAAAGATCTATGGAGAAACCCTTCGAATTGTAACCCAAAAAGCACTCGAGTAAAATAGTAAATCACCCCTCTAAGTCCAGGGCAAAATTGAAAGCATGAATTTTGATTGTCGGAGCGTGTCAAGGAATTTATTAGGATAGCCCTTTTCATAAATTTAATTTGATTTCCCCAAATTTGAAATATCATAATATGCTAAAAATCTCACTTTAATCCAAATCAAACAGGCGCTTAATATAGTCAAGTTTTGTGAGATCTAACTTCATAAACATGCCAATGTAGTTTGTGATATTACCGTCTTCAACATTCACTATTATCAAATTGATATAACAAACGTATGTGCATGAGAGTACTTAAAAGTGGACAAGACCAGAAAAGTATAGTAGATAAGATTTAAGCTTCCTCTTCGTTATTAACTGTGTTCACAATCTTACTTAACAAACAGGTAAATATAGTTTTGAGCAATTGAGGTATTACCGCCTCTTCTAAGTGATAATGCGGGATCTGAGGAAAGAGATGGTGTATAACATGGGTGCCAATATCATGTTGGATTTTGTTAAACCATCCATAATCACGATCCACAGTGGTTAGGCCTCCCCTTAAGTAACTCCACTCCTGTTCAATGTCAAGACATGAAAAAATAATGAACATGTCCTTGTTCAGATAGACAAGAATCTCTTGGCACTTGCACAAATCTAGAAAGCATGTTTACTACCTTGGATTGGGCTTAACAAGATGAAAGATAAAAATATATTACTCGTCTTCCTTCTTTAGTCTTAACCAATCCAATGCACTAAACACATACCATGAATGCATGTTTAGTTCGCAGTACTAAACGTAATAAATAAGATTTAAACTTCTTTTTCTTCCTTGATTGTTAATACTGCCCAATCTTGTACCATCTTTCCTACCAACCAAACATGTAGTGAATGAATACTAGAGTTAAGATTGCTAAACCTTGCCGCGGTACCAAGGAAGCTTTTTCTCATGACCATGATGGTGCAAGTAAGTGACTAAGTCCAACCACATGACGAATATCTGTGTGCAAATGTAATTACAGTTACTAAATCGAATATTAGAAATCTGGAAATCACTGGGAACCTGTAATTGAACTGACCACATTGGGAATTCCATAGAGCTTTAGCAATAGGAGCGGTCCAAATCTGATGGATAAGCAAAAGAGAAAAGCAACCATTGCAGCCCAACAGATTGTTGATGTGAGCACAAGTTTCCTCTCACTGCTTTTGAACAAATCACTGTAAGGATTGAAGTGTGAACCCTTCTTCCCTGGGCTCCTAGACCACTAAAATACAAAACCAACAAAATGAATGTTTAGTAAGCAGCACTCTCTTAATCATGTGAGGTATTTTCCAATCCATTCTACATGCGGTAATATCCATATCGTCGACGTTAAGTATTTGGATAGGACACACTATAATCAAGTCTCATGTTGTCTAATCCAATCCAACCTAACGAACGTATCAAAAAAGTAGACGTAAATTTCTTTTTAACTGTAATAATCTCACGTGCAACCTTACCAGATAAAGGGGATATGCAAACAGGGGAAAAGGGACTTTGTATCTCAGGAATTTGGTCGACAAATCCAGTTTCTTGTAGATCTTCTCAGGCAACTGGAGAAAAGCAAAATAACAAGGACACAAATTAGACTATCCAGTGAAGAAGTCGTAACCCCAAATTACCCACAGATCCTTAAAACTTAAAAGAAAAACAAACAAAATTGCAGAAAAAGAAATCAAAAAACTGAGAATGAATCAAGAAAAGCACGAGTATCTATGAAAAACATTACCGGTACCCATGATTCGTCGTTTTCAACATGTCCATGATTTTGATGGTGAGTCCTGTGGCTGATTCTCCTATCATGTTAAACATAAATAAGAACTTCTGTTTTCTACAACTTTACATCATGGATCTGAGTCAATAGATGGAGAGATGTTCAAGACTAACCATCCATGGTACGGTACAAGAATGGAAGAATGCAAGATATGTCCCACGATGTTATTGAGATTGGGATTGTCGGAGAAGCTCCCGTGGCCACTGTAATCAACAAAGACACAAATAATTGCATCGGTCATATATACAACTCTGTTCTTTTCATAGCCGGTCCCCAACTCGGTTAAATTAGAAAGGTTACTTATGTTGACAGTGAAAGTAAAACTACACCTAATCCTATTAAAAGGAATCCTATGTGTTTTTCATAACCACTGTTGAGCGTGGCTAAGGGAGTAGGGTTGTGGTAGGTTGACAGCAACATGAAATTTTGTCAAATCAGGCAGTCTGACGAATCCAAGTAATCAAATCTCATTAATCTTAATGTACATTTTGCTTTTGTATCAGATGTAAAAAAAGCTAGTAAATATACAGGAAGGAAACAGGGATTACCAATCATGTCCAAGAACAAAAATAGCCCAGAAAATTGTTCCCTGGGCAAACCAATACCCCGGCCAAAAAATCCAACTATTGAAATGCAAAGCAATGGCAACCAAACCAAGAGCCACGGCAATATCCCGAACAACATAAGAGCAAGACCTCCATGGATCTTTAACCCAACAATGCTCAGGAATTGCTGCTCGAATATCGCCAATCTTAAACGGCGGAGGTTCACTCGGGTCGAACCCGATTTCATCGCCATTTACGACCTCATTTCCTTTCCCCAATGGCGAAAAACTCACCTTCTTCATTAGCTGATCTTCACCATTTTTGTCTGCAGAAGGTGATGAGTAGGAATGACTCAAACCTGAAACATCACATATAGAAACAATTTAATTTTACACACAAAAATGCAGAAAAATGTGTTGTGTGAGTGAAAATCACAGAGATAAACCTATGGCCATGGTCGCTCCTCGCCGAAAGAAATGGCGGAGTTGGTTATTTATAAGGATTTAGGGCAGTAATCGCGTGAGTACAGGCAATGCAAGCCCACAAAAGTGGCTTTACATGGACCACCGCAACGCAACGCAAAAAAAAATAAAAGAAAAAGAGTTTATGTAATTCTAATCAATAACTCAATTTCCGTTGTACGGAGTCAGATTTAGACAGTGATCTTTTAAGTAATTATTTTACTAAATAAATTTTGAAATTCTTGAGAATTTTTAGATCAAAAAATTTACTTTCTATAGAAGTAATTTTACCTTTTCTAAAACTTATATAGAAGTCAATATGATCTATAAATTAGGGATGAACAAAAAAATGCACCAAACCATATCAACATCGTAATTTAGAAATGCTTGATTTCGTTCCACATTGTTTAAGTTTTAATCGCTTCAAAATTGAACTGAACCGAACCGTTTGAAAATGATTCGATTTAAATTTAGATTTCAATAGTAAAAAATCGCTTGAAATATATATATATATATATATTACATGTTTTTCCAAAATTATATTATTGACTCTTTAGAAAAACAATGATTTATTTATGTTAAATATTCTCTTTTCTAAACAATGAAATCACAAGCTTAAATTTTATGGTCAAACATTGTATTGGTTTATTGGTTTAACTTGTATTGAGACTAATATATTATTATTCTAATGTTTACATTTAGAAGGTTTTAATGTAAGTGTTATAGTGTATTTTCATAACAATATATTTATTTCTTCACATTTTCAAGAAGTTATACTTTTATATTGTTAAATCCGTAGTTTAAAATAAACTATACTGCAAAAAAAAATGGTTTTGTTTGGTTTGCTTTAGAATTTTTTCAAGCCATTTAAAATGGGTTAGTTTTGAATTAATTAAAAAATCGTCCAAATCAAATTATGTTCACCCATATTATAAACCATTTAATATTTTACGAAAATTAGAGTCTATGTCGTTAACATTTGTAATATTTAGAATTTTTTTGATTTGATAATTATCTAATTAAATTTTTTGAGTAATGAATAAGTGATTTTCAAACTATTTTCTAATCCTCACATTCTCAAGATATCTTGTTTTTTAGTATTATTAAATTACCAAAAAAGTAATTCAATGCTATTGCTTTTATTAAAAAAAAAAATATTTTTCCTTAATTAGTTAGAGTAATAGTTCCCATTCGTCATCTCCGACGTGACCTCCTTCTACATGCTAATTAGGGTTAAAACAAATTAGAGTCCATCCCATATGTGATGTCAAACTTCTAAGACGAAAGACTAATAAATTCTTTTAAGACGTTTAATGAGATTCTTGAAATTGCATGTTCAGTGTAGAATATGTTGAGACAATATTGACTTTAATGAACTTAGTACGCATCTAAAGATCTAACTCTAACAGCCACAGAACATGTAAGATTCATGTACTCATTTTTTTTTCTTTCTTTGTAGGAGAATTATTAAAATAGCCTCATAAATGCAGAAATATGACAAGAATAACAACGTTTTTTTTATTATTGGACAGATTCATGACATGATAATAGTAAAATTAAAAGGAGAAAAAAACCTTTAATAGTTCTCGGAAATTGTTTGTTGGAGAAGCTTCCGTTTAAGCTCCATTTTTTTGCTAAAAAAATGAGTTTTGTAATATTATTGTTTGGAGAATTAGTTTGCTATTAGATCATTTGCAACCACACATTCACACAACAAAATATTTACACGTATACCAAAAAAAAATTTCATACTTTTTTAACCGCACATTCTCCTAAAATTCACTGTTCAAAACCATTTTCTTCTACATTAATGGTTGTCAAACGGGCTCTAAAAATGTGGTTCGTACAATCTTTCTAGTTACTTTGTCCCGATATGTAGTCGGTTTGGAGGCATCTAATTGCAAACATATGGGGCTACATTCTGATCATTTCAAGCTCTCCCTTACAGGGCCAGAGTAGATTTTTTTTCTTTTTCTTTTTCTTCAAAAATGGCAAATAAATTAGTTATAAAACCTATTTAATACCCGTTATATCCAACACCACCACCTGTATGTTTTTAAAAAATTTCCCAAATATCTTCAACCGAAAAAGATACTATAAAATATCTTCTCCCTATTTTTTTATGATTCCACTCTCACACAAATTATATAACTGTATCAAGTGAGATTTTTAATTTTTTAAATTGGAAAATAAATTAACATGTTTGTTCCTTGAACCTTTCCTGTTCTGTATATACTGACTTATATATACTGACTTTCCATTCGCACAAATTCAATAACATAACTCATGCCTTTTTTTGGGGGGAACTATCGACCCAAAAATTAGGCCATATTCCATTATGTACATACATTTCGTGTAAATTTTAAAATGTAACTGTTACGAACGAAATGCTTATGCAAATAAAAATAGTCTTGTTCATGTTTTAAAAAAAAATTCAAGAAGCATTTTGATCTCATTTTTAAGAATAATAGGCTTCTATATCCACTCAGATCGAGATAAGAGTGTTAGAATGCGGAAGCGGAATTATCTAGAAATTTAAAAAAAAAAATCTTTAACTCAATAAGCAAGATCGTATAGATGTTCATGTATTAGGGATTCGAATTTTTACCTAAATTCGATGATCAATTTTTAGAACTAGATCTGAATCATGAAATTTCAGCCTTTTGGATCACGAGCTTATAATCTTTTAATTGCAAGAATTTGATAATTCAAACCTCCAAGTTTTCTGTAGTTTACTTCAAAGTCAAGACTACACCAATGAGTTGACACAAATTTTTTTAATTAAATCAAGAAACTAATTTTCGAATTGGTCAATAAGAAAATATGATTTTTCTCACTCTCAAAATTTGAACACTATGGAATTATGTATTATAATTGTTGTAGGATTTTATGTCCTTCTAGTCTCTACTTATAGAGATAAAAGATAAAAAATGTTCAAATCCATGTAGAATAATAATTCCAATATCAAATAGGAATTAACTAAAATCCAAGTATAAGTTTTAATAAAAATCAAAATCCAATTTGTTTACATTTAATTACATGTGTAGAACTAGAATTTCAATTCAATTATAATTAAGTTTACAACTTTAATAGTAATTACAAGTAAGTACAAAACTTTAGTGTAATTACAATTAAGTCCAAATCTATTATAATTACCGAAATTAAGTTTAATTACTTTATAGAGCTATCACATGGACCTAATCGGACATATATTTTTCAAGCTCCAATAATTAAATCATGTCTAGTCGACCATAAACCACACAATCTAATTACTGGTCTTTATTTTTTCCACTAAAAGTGAAAGACTGAACTCTCGAAATATATAAGATTACAGAAGTTAATAAATGTGTAATACTTTCCTCTACCTGCCATATATGTATTTTATTCCCGTTCGAGATTCGATAATTATGTACAAGTATAAAATACTATTTTGCCCCTTTAATTATTCTCACTAACTTAAGCACAATTGTCTTTAACGGTCATATGAACAAATCACAGATGTCGAAATTTAGTGTCGCTAAACACTGAGCTCAGATTTTAACCGTTCAATGGAAAATATTTAAATAGTCACGCTACCTATTTTTTAGAATGACTGTTCCCGACACGAATTCATGTTCTCTACTTCACTCATTCTGAAGTTCTCAACTCATCGAGATATTTGACCATTCAAATTGAACTCACCCATTGATGAATCAAATAACCATTAAAATCACGAAAGATATACATAATTCTATCAAAAGAATTAGATGAAATATACAGCGGTCAAGTGAAATTTAATTCTCCGCACGGTCATGCAATAAAATTAATCTCAACACGTTATTCAATACACTCCAAGTGTACTAATGTCACATTTAACAATTTCTATGATATGACAAATCACAAACTCCAATAGTAAATCAGACAATACTGCAACCTTACGGTACAAGGTACCAACTCTTATACATAGATGGTGAACAAGTTATTTATGATCAAAACATAAGTTGTGTCATACTGCATTTCTCAACACAAGTACCCAACTTATATTATTACTAGTGATCATATGCACACTAGTTCACATGCTCAATAATTAAATAAATACAGTAAATAAAAAATAATTTTATTTAATATAAAAATATTGTTAATTTTATATTAGCAAAATTATACTATATGAGCATACAACAAAAAGTGCATAATATTATGTTCACGCGACTCTATTGCTTTAGTGCGAAATGTATTGGTGATTTTAAACCCAAGTACGTTCTCTTTATATTAAATTAGAATGTACATAACACAATCATAAAGAGGTCCACATACGCACTTTATGGATGCTGGTGACTAAAAAATGTCACTTAACCCTCTTGGCTTCCATTAAATTAAAATTTAGTTTGTTCTCTCCTCTTATAAATTATAAATTTTTTAATAAAATAATATTTTACATAAATCGAAAAACTTTTCTTTCTTTTTTAATCAAAAATTCTACAAAAAAAAAAAAAAAATTTGTTTCTCTCGTTATTAATTGTAATAATGGAGCCCAGACATGGGTTTAATATGAATGATCATGTTGTACAAATTTGAATTAAATAATTATAGTTGGGAAGTTTGTCCTGATAATTTGACATTAATAGCCCATATTTTAGGTGCAAAATGAATTATCTCAAAATATATAATACGCCTCGGTTTCTTTGATAGATTTTTCAACACCACTTTTCTATTCATGATTAAATTGTTGAAGAACTCATGAAATGCGAATAATACATGGTTTAAGGCAAATGAAACATTTTATTTGACAGTTTTTTGAAATGTTAAATACTATTCGATGGGATACCTTTTATTCATTTTCATTTTAGCAAATACAATTTTATAGTAGATTTGGCTTAATTTTTGAGTCGTCAATTTTAGACCAACAATGAAATTATGATTTTTTTTTTATGGAAAGTCATTCGTAATGACAAAAAAATACTTTTTTGTTGAAAATTTAATCATTAATCATCATTTTCTAGTAAATTTTATTGTGTAATATACTCGATAATGCAAGTGCAAGCGTGCACAATGTCAAGGATATTAATAAGCCTTTATTTTTTAGTAAATTTTAATAAAAATTGATTAAATGTGTTGTTAAAGAATTTATAAAAAATGTGAATCACATTTAATGTGTAATTGAAAATGAATTTTAAAAAATAGCAACGATCTTTTGAGTAGTCTTTGGTTAGCTATATAGAAGTGGATTATTCTTGGTGTACATGAGGGTTTTCACAGAATCCCTCAAAAACACACACAATAGGTGGGCCCCATGTGGGACCCCCCTTCACCTATTTTGTGTGTGTGTGTTCTGTAAAACCTCTCATGTGCACTAAGAATAATCCATAAAGAGGTCCATAGCGTGTGTTGGAATTACCATCTAGGATTCGGCCAGAGGTAAGTACAAAGTACCATTTTTTAATTATATAAAATTTCTTTTGCCTTCAATGAAAATGGAAAGCTTTATAAATATATCAAAATATTACCAAGCAAGTTAGACAAAAATTAAATAAAAATGTAGAAATTTGAACTTGGCATGACCTTTAATTGAGTTATTCACATATTCGACTAAATCAAATATAAAAATTTGAGTACGATCATTTATAAAACTATATACTTAGTATATATTGTCTATAAATTCAATTTTATTATTTATTTCTAAGAATTTCTTTTGTTATACCAACAAAAGCATCTATAATGCTAATGTGGATTGCACTAAAAATGTAATCACATAAGTTAAAACAAATAATATCTTTAAAAGTTTTTCTACGATTCAACATGTCTCGAACAATATCTAGCCGACATGGCGCGAAAAAAACAAAACATTGTTGCTCATGTAGACAAAGTTAGTTACCATATTTTTTCTCTCTCCTATCACATATACTTTAGAAATTAAATATGAATTATAGACAGAGCTTATTGGAGATAAAATTTGAACTATATCGTCCTTCTATTCATTAGATATTAATATTATGTCGATTGAAAGTCTTTCTATTTAAACGTTACTTGAATTGTAACATATGAAATGCATTGAAGATACTATGATCAATTTATATCTACAAAACATCAATAATAATTTTGAATATGTCATATCTTAAAAAAAATTTCAACAGATGCGCAAACTATTTATGTAGTTGTAAAGTTAATTAATCGCTACTCCATTTTGTTTTTTTTTTTGCCAAAATAACGTTGTACACGTGTATGTTACAACACAATACTCGTTGATATATTACCCAGACCTAATTGTGCAACTAAATTAAAACATCACCTTCAACTAACTTTTACTAAAATTATTTAATACCACTAATCAAATAATAATTATTCTACCTGCAATTCATGCAATAAGTTGCATTGAATTTATTCAACAGTTTCCACCAACTCAGCTACTAATGAGGAAGGCAATACACGAGGACCGTAAAATCAAGTTGTGTCTACCTTCCTTTTTGTTGTCAAAGGTCGAACAATGCTAGGTAGGTTTTGTATGTTAAACTAAATATAAACGAACGGGATAATAATCAATCATATCACTTGCGTTTCTTTCTTAATTTTATTCAATTCAACATATCAAATTATATATTATATATTTGATGACCATTTATTTGGAGAGTAGAAGGGATCATTTCCAGTTTTAACCACTTGTGACCAATTTTGGATACAAAATTACTTTATGGGGCTACCAAAGAGATTGTTGACAGTAAAAATCGAATCAAGCAATTTTTTTATAAAACAATTACAATTAAAAATCAAATGTAAATACAATCAACACATCATCTCACCTAACTATGAGTTTCACCTCCTAAAATCACTAGTTTAGAAGCTTCAACTAAAACAAGAGGATAAGTAGTTATTTAGAAGGGAGATATTTGAATTGCATGCCTTCTTCAATAATGGGGGATATTTATAGATTTTTCTTTGGGCATTGGGGTAATTTGATAACTTCTTATTGGTTGCTTCTTAACTAATTTAGTCAAGAGTCACGCTTTACTCATTTGTCCATATGCTCCTTATTGACAACCTGTAACCAACTTGTAATTGGTGAATGGTTTAAAATCTTTACACGAGTTGTGTATTCCTTTGTTTCCCTCGTGTATTGCCTTTCACCTTGCCATTGAATATTTGGGTTTGCAGATTTTTATTCCGGGTGTTAACAAATAGTCCCCCAAGTTCGATTTTAATATTTATATTAATTGTAGGACTTATTGTTTCTTTTGATGCATTGCGAACTCATGGTTGTCTATATTTTTCTTTGCTAGTGGTGAATGATATGGGTTATTCTGAAGGGACAAGTTACGATTGTTGGAGTTGTTTTTGTATGCTGCTGGCCCTTCTTGCATGTTTGTAGGTTGATGACATGTACAAATTTAATACACGTGTCAGACTTGTTTAGTCGAACATGTCCTTTTTGAATCTTGTTTGTGCAAAATTCGCAAGTGTACGAGATCGTTGACAAGTAATAGAATTGGTGAGTTGAGAGTATCGTCCTACATGGAATAAATTCAATTCAAGTTTATTAACTTTTTATGGGATTCGAATTGTGTAAACA
>CAIGRP010033731.1:0-23079 GCA_903798385.1 Fraxinus cuspidata
CCCCCCCCCCCCCCCCCAAACTCCAAGATATAGAAATAAGTGGAGGAATGTTTCATCAGAGAGAAACTGATATCAAAGTTAATGCGTGTACAATAAGCTTAAGAACATGCAGAACTTTCAAAAGTACACAAGCCATATTTGAGTGAGTAACGAAGTTTTATCTCTCATCATAGGTGCAAAGATTCTTCAGTTGCTAAATGAAATAATTGTTTGCACCAACGATTTAGTCTGAGAATCAGCATTCTTTCCCTAGAAGATAAAGAAAGCTGTGTACCTTAACACAAAATCCATCAAGATAACAATTAAACATTTTCCATAATTTGCCTTCAGGGTTTGCAAATCACCACGAAACAAGGAAGAAGAGATATTTGAATAAAGACCAACTTTACCCGCTAATGAATCAAACCCTGTCTGGCCAGCAATTTCTTGAATGTTCTCCAGAGGCCGATGCACCCTCCCTGCAATAACTCTGCTTACAATTAAAGCTTTTCTTATGGATATATCGTCTTTATGGATTTCTATAGATTCAAAAGCTCTTCCACTTGTAGAAGTTGTGAAAACTCCTATTCCACCTTTGAGTTCCTTTTTGGTCAAAAAGCCCTGTCGGATAATTCGACAAACACAGCATCTGTCGACTATGCAAAGACTGGAGGACCCATTCATGCCAAGAGAGCATGCTAGAGTAGTGCCGTAGAACCTTAAAAGTTCATTTCCATCGGCTAGGCATCGAGGGTGTTTCTTGGAAAGCTTACCGGCCTTTACTTTCACCATTTCTCTGTATTCCTCAAATCGAGCCAGCGTATTCTGCATGTTGTGTACTTTCAATACCCTTTCAATTCTAACACAGCGGTTGTCAGATTTCAGCCAGCTTGATCGGCAGATTATCTCAACAATTTTCCTAGAGGAGTCACCCTCCACAAGTTCAGTCACTGTTTAGAGAAGAGTAAGCAACTGAGAAGTTTATCCAATATCAAACAAATATAAACCAGATGAGCCAAAGCAAACATCAGATATAAAGTTCAATAAAGCTCAGAGTACTAGCTCAGTTTCCTTTCTTTTCCTTCACTTTGTTCATTTCAATTTGGTCGTGTCAATTTCAGGAGTTACATTGTATGCATGCTTAATTAATACACAATATTGAACACAATTACACAAGAGTGACAAAGATTTTATCTTCTTCTCTTCCTTAATACTATCGATTGCTATTAGATCGTCCCTAACAAAAATGCACCCAGTGATATCCTCCTACCAAACATTGCACGTAGGAAATAAAGGCACACAGTAATTTGCCATTTAATTATTAACCGTTGTGTACCATTATAGAGATGCAACAGAGGGACTTTTTAAGGTATAAAGATAATTTTTTTCCTTAAAAAATGTGGGAGAATCTAGGAACAGGATTCAAACAAATAACAGGAAATAAATAGGGGACAAACAGTGGTTTAGCAAAAAGTTGCCAAAAGTACATAAGCTTTTTCCTTGCCAATTTAAATAATATGAAAAGCAGTGGAAAAACAAAGATTTCATGGTTCTAGACTTGCCAAATTACTGTATTTCTAGGCCTCAGAAATGAAAAAAATAATAATACCAATAATTGAGTGAGACATTCCCAAACCCAGAAAGATGCTTTTTACAAGAGATATGTAGTATAAATGTTCAAGAAGAAAATCCAATATATGCAACAATGGTCAAGAAATTGATTAAAGTGGTTATTAAGTAAGAAACCAGGAAAAAAGATGAGAAATCCAACAGTTCTTTACCAGCATGCTTTGAAAGGTGATGTGATTCAAGAGCTTCCCACTTTCCAAATTGCTCTCCACATTTGTGGCATATAATAGAAGGCATATTAGTGTCTTTATCAAGGGATGCCTTTGGCTCTAAGGGAAACCCATTAGTCCGCCAAAAATTTGCAGAATTTCCATTCCCAATGCCCTCCAAAGGAGAGGTCTTTCTAGGAGGAGTTGCAGAATTCTTGTATGAAGGATTGAAGTAGTGCATTGTAGGGTGCCCTCCAGGCCCAGGAGTACCAGGCCTTAAAGTACCCAAAAATGCTGAGCCAGTACCACCTCCACCGCCGCCTCCTTGAAGTCCACCTTCACTGAACCCACCAAAACCAGTGATTTTGAGTTCACATGTTGAGTTACTCAAAATCACTTCATGGGTTATTGGGTTGAGAAATTCACTGCTTCCTATGGATCTTGGACTACAACTTAGGGGCTTTTCCAAGTGCCTCTTGCTTCCATATATAACATCTTTCAGATTTGCTATAGACCTTGAACAACCAGACCTGCCCGATTTTCTAATCAAGATTGCACTCAACATCTTCCTGGTCTTCGGATTATACACATCTGATGGCTCTGATTTACAATGCAAGGATTTCTTTAATGAAATCCAAACTGTTGGCATAACTTTCTTCTTCTCTCCCATTATCTCCATACAACCTTTTCAATGTTTTATTTTTGTTTCTTTCCCTATCAAGACAGGAAAATTTCCACTCTAGTGTAACATCGATTTTTTCATCTTTGTGTGGGTTTTCAAGAAAACGTGAATATTGGGTCCAAGAAGAAGGTGACAACTTGACAAGCGACGTGATTGAGAGAAAAATATGACAGAAAGTAAAGTAAATTAAATGACACATTAACCGAGAGCACAAATGAACAAATGAACAGGTAGTGAAGAACAAATTCAGAAAGCGACGACGCTCTAAAATTCTAAATGCTCTCACACTCACCACTTTTGAATTCAATTTTCATCTCAGGTCTGAATAATCTTTACAATAGTTTCTCCTTTTTCGTTTGTAGGACAGAAGCAATCACAGCATTATTATAGTGATTTCCAAAGTAATTTAGCTGTAAAAGCGGATATGTAAAATTATTACACATTGGACACTATTCTTGAAAAAAAAAAAAAAAGGCCCAGTCTTGAAGATCCACCGCCCCACACTTAGAATATTGTGGAGAGGTAGATTGCGGGATGTGTCTCAACAGGTTAAGGTATAAGAACTGTCATACGAGTGTGGACAAAGAGTCAAATTCCTTACATTGGGCACTATTCTGCTTTGCATTCTGTTCAGGAGAAAGAAATGTAAAATTATGAAACAAGAAGCATTATAAAAACTAGGGAAATCTATACTTTTCATCAAGAATTTTTGCAAAATTAGGGAAATCTATCATCAAGTTTTTGCAGCATAATAATTTGCTCCTAACCTTCCAATTTTATAGCAAAATTCGTTCTTTCTTCCATTTTGGTCGATAATGATTGTAATTTCATTAAAATAAACAAAGGAAGCAGTAAAACAACGTAAGATAAGGAGAAATTGCAAATGAAGTCCCATAACTTTTTTAAAAAGTACAGATAACCTCACTTAAAATAATTGAATATATATTATTACATTAAAAAAAAAAGATGATTATCATCATAATTCACATACAAGTTCCATTTCTATTTAGAGGAAAAAATGCTCTAATAAAACCCGCTACTCAAATGAATCACCCGGCCGTCATCAACAAGGATTAGATTAGTTGGGTGGAAGGGGTCGATTCGTTAAGTGTTTGCCCTCCCACATTGCTACAAGAATAATTCAGATGAAATCTAAATGAGAAATTAATTGGTTCCGTTCTCAAAACCAAGAACTACAAGGTTTTGATTTGATTTATCAATATCTACGAAATTATTTGTATGCATATTCACCAGAATCACATCAAATTGTATTGTACCCACTCGATAGGTATGAACTCCTCTCACGTTTTCATAAAAAAGATTGTTCGAATGATACCACATTTACATACGAATGCGATCAATGAAAAGTTAGAAGAAGTTATAAGACACGTCATCTCATCCCTTGGCCAATCCTAGTGAGAGACTTGGTAAATGGTTACATTTCTTTCGAAAGATTCCCGTAGTCTTCTATCTCTTCTTTCATAAGATCTACTAGCAATCATAATTAGCGCATTTTTTGAATGGTAGATGAAATTTTATGATACTTCCTTTATGCTTCAAACAAGTTTCGTGCATAAATCCTCATCTAACGTTGGATACCATATATTCGTTTTTTGACAAATTGAATTGGATAGTGATAGATTAGGGATCCAAGTCTGAGTCATATTTAGTTGGACAGTCGCCTATGTTAATTCAAACCCAAAATTAGTGGTGGCAAATAGATCGAATCGATTTGGTTTCATTTTGAGACAAGTCATGGATCGAGTTGGACACTATTTTTTGCACCAACTGGCTTGTATTTGAACTCATGAATCAGCACATTTTTGGGCTTATTTTATTATGGTAAAACCGTAAAACGAAGAAATGGCATTAATTTAATTATTTTTAATCCTATCAGATGTGTCATCGAGTTTTGACTTATCAAGTTAAGCCCCTGTTTGAGTTACATTATTTTTTTTTATTTTCATTTTTCTACTCATTTTCAACCACGCACTCTTCAATAAAATAATATTGTCTATCACATCAATAACTTTTCATTCTTTTTCAACCACATATTTCACATCACTTCCAAAAAATGCATTCTCTCAATTTAATATGCATCAAACACACGTATTTTATTAATTGAAAAAGATATTATTGAAATTAATATCGATTTTCCTTTCAGGATTGGATTTGTTAGTAGAATTTTTTATTTTTTATTTTTTTTAAATTTTCTTGTGTAATTTTTTTTTTATTAGCCCGGTCTGGAATCCAATCCTGGATCCGCCCCTGAGTATCAGTTGGGCTATAATTTAGCTCGATTACTTTACGAGGAAATTATACTCATACACGTTTTTCAATTATTCATTTCAAAAATTAGATTAATTTTTTAGTGAATTTTGATAAACTTGATGGATTGCATTGTTAAAAAGTTGTGAATCCTATAAAATATGTTATTAAAATTAAATTATTGACTTTAATTTAAAAAATTTATCAACTTTTAGTCTACACCAAATCGAAGCCATATATTTTTGGTATTTAGATACCAAAATACGAAAAGTGTTATTTTTATCATTATAAAGTCAAATTCTATATGAAAAGATCATTATACCCTCATACTGAATGAAAATAATAAAAAGAATCAAAATATATCATGTAATAAATTTGAAAAGATAAGATAAAATTTAAGAGAGAATATTTGGTTAATATCCCATTAACCACTGTACTTTTCACAACGTTTTCATTGATCATTATACTTTTTACAACGTCTAGCTTCGATGATAGGGTGAAGAAAAGTGTAACGATTCGCTAAATTCAATGACTAGTCAAAGACGTTTTAAAGTTTATGCCAAGGGCAGAATGGTCTTTCAAACCTCCAGTCAAGGGCAGAATTGTCTTTCAAACCTCCAATTTGAGGATTAGCCCCCAACTATTCCATATGAGTCACATCACATGCATGCCACCTGTGGAATCATGTGCATGCAAATGTTATACGTGGAAACAAGATTTCGTCACCTTTGATGCACCCTTCAACACGTAAACGCCATGCAAAACTCCAAGCTCACTATAAATACCCTTCACCACCACCACCACAGCTGCCACCACCATCCCCTCACACCTCAATCTATCATCTTTAACAAATCAAATTCGCCATGGGAAAGCTTATAGTTCTTGCTGCTCTCTTTTTAGCTCTCGTGGCCTTCAACGAAGCCTCCACCATCACAACCACCGTGACAACCACCACAATCGAAGACGAGGAGACCACTGGAAAGTCCCAACAATGTCAGAAACAGGTGCAGGGCCGCCAATTTCGCTACTGTCAGAAGTTAATGATGCAAGAAAGTGAAAAAGTTTTCTTGAATATGGTGACCAGAAGCAACGCCAAGGAGAAGACACAACAAGATATGCAGCAATGTTGCCAACAGTTGAAGAGCATTAATTCGAAATGTGTATGCGATGCTGTCGAGGAAATGATGATGCAAATGTCGCAGAAGCAGCCAGGCGGCGTCCAGCAGGGTGAGCAAATGGAGATGATGATGAAAGCTGCAAATCTTCCGGTTATGTGCGGAATAAGACAACAACCATGTCCGATGTCCTGAACAGTTTGGGTGAACTGATCTGCCATGTTCGGTGGCTCATCAAATTAAAAATAAAAGTGATTTAGATCTATGTGACTGATCCCTTGTAATAAATGCACACCATCGTGTGTATGTTTTCATGGAATAAAATCAACAATTTTCTAAGTTTTCTTATCCATCAATATCAATCTAAGAATACTCGAGTTTGCTGTCAAAATAAGCATTTTTCTTCAATTTGGGGTCGAATATCACTTCGAAATTGAATAATGCAACTTCTATATAACGAAGTTGCTTAATATGTCAAAAAGAAAGTTGAAAATTCTATATTTTAGTTTTAATTTGGTTAAAGAAATTCTGATTATATTTCATCCCATGATTCCCATCATGTTTACATAAATAACTATGTAATATATATAGCACAGTCGCTACGAGATTAGCTGAAGCCACACAATCCTTAGCTTCCAGCTGACATCCCAATACTATGAGGGTCGTGAATAGGGGAGGACGCATACATTTGGAGTTGGGGCACAATAAATCATGTGCACATCGAATGCTTTGTTCATAATTTTTGAATGATTTATACTTGACTAGAGAAAACAAAGATTTACGTTTAAAAAATATTCTCATTAATATTTTGCTCATCATTTTTCATCCATTTGATTTCGACCGGTCCTTTTATAATATTTTGCTCACCACAAGAAAATGCATATTTATGTTTTTACGGTGTATTTGATGAAAACAATCAATTCAAGTAATCGAAGGAAAAACGTATAACTAATATTCAATACTAATAACCAATTCAAATAAACACAATTTGTTAAATGTAAGTCAAATTAGACATAATCATTCCAACTCATTCAATATACACATGATAGGAGAAAGTGTAACTTTAGGTTCTAATTTGAAATTTTGATTGGAAAGTGAATATTTTTAATAGATTTGATAATTTATGGAGAAATTATTGACAAATTATGAAAAATTAGAAGGGTTATAATTTTGTTAAAAAACACGAATGAAAGAGTGGCGAGAGATGGAGAGAAGAGAAAAATGTTCAAATCTATTGTGATTTTACCCATGTTTGGTGGGGATTAAAATAAGTTTTTAGTAAATTTTATTAAAAATTGAAAAAATTGTGAGTACCATGAAATATATTTTTAAAATTAATTATTAATTTTGATCTAAATTTAAATCTTAATTTAAATCCATACCAAACAAGACTTTATAAAAATAATAATAATAATAATTCCAAGGCCCCCTTGATGTCCGCCCGTGGTCGTGAAATTTTTCCCTTAGCATACTTTACACCATTCCACAACTCAAACTTGAAATTTTTATCAACTTGTTCACACCATACATCTAACGATATCAAAAAGGCTCGACGGCCCGAACTCGACCTGAAAAAAGCCCAAGCCTAATCAGCTCGTGGCTTAATAGCATCGAGCCGAGACTCTGGCCGAGCCCCATATTGGGGCGTTGGCTCGAGCCTGTGGATCGTTACCGGCCTGTGACACGGGCCAAGTTGAGTCTTAAAAAAAATTAAAAAATAGTTTGCGGGCGGCTAAAATTACAGTTGTCTTTGTATTTTTTTTTAATTTTAGATTTTTTTATATTAATATTTAGTTATTATTTATAATATGTATAAATTGCACAAATTTTAAATATATAATAAAAAATTATAGATTTATAACAATTTAAAAAAAAAAAGAGCCGGCTCGGCCCGCTAAGACTCGGGTAGAGCCTCATTTATTTTGGCTGAGCTTTTGCTCGGCTCGACTCAGACAAAAAAAAACTCAAAGTTGTTTTGTTCGAGCCGAACCCGAGCTTTGAGTTTCAGCTCGTGGATTGACTCAGCCCAACTCGTTGACATGGCTATATACGTCCTTTCATTGTTTTCTTCAATCATTTTTTGTAAACCTGTGGGCTGGGCTTCAAATTATTTATCTCTTCATTACTCATAGTCATGCAAAGAGTCGTCTCTGTGAATTTATTTTATTTTTATTTTATTTTTATTTTTTATTTTTGCAGTTTTGTTCGATTCATTGCTATAATAAGATACCTGATAATATAAAGGAAGTAATGTTTTTAGCACCATCAGTTTTGAACATTGATAATAGCTACCTGTTTAACTCCAAATAATCAAGAAGAAAACAGAATAGAGAAAAGATATCAAAACAGAAACATATAGAAAAACTTTCAAAAAATTGACGCCCAACTGAAACTCCACTTATATGCTGCAATGCTGCCGATACTATGCGAGGCATGTGTCGACGCAGCTTATGATTGGCGTCGGAATATACGATGCAGCTTATGTTGCAATTCTGTTTTGATTTATTGCTAGATCTATACGATAATCTAAAGGAACTAACTTTTTAGTGCTTCAAATGATACTATTTGATTAACTTGGTGCTAAAAGATCATAATTTTCATCAACTTTGAATATTAAGAATTGAAGAACTTTACCTGCAGTTTAATTCCAAATACTGAAGAAGAAAACAAAAGAGAGAAAGGAAATCAAGACAGAAATATATAGCAGTTCTTTGAAAATATTGATGCCCAACTGAAGCTCCATCTGCAAAATTTGAAGTGAAGCCACAAATCAAGCTTCTCTACACAGCACTCAAAATGTTTGCTAACATTGGACAGTTAGTTTCAGTCAGGTCTCAGCTTCATTGGAGTAGGCTTCTTTGGCCTTTCTAAACCTCTGCACTACCTGAATAAATTACCAAAAAGTGTTAGCCTTTCACATATTTATGGTATTTTTCTTTTTTTTTTTAAAATCAAAGGTCTATTAGTTAATTCAAATGTCACATATAGATGGCGAAATCTGTCACATTGTGAACAGCCATATTTTCCTTTCCGGAAATAAAACTACAGGAGCCACAATTGTCATCGGCGAGTAATGACAAAATGTTAGCCTTGAACATATTTATGGTATTGATAAGTTATACAGAGTTCAGAATGTTATGTATTTGCACATTCCCAGAAGATTATATCTGGTGGTAGAAAAGTTCAATTTACCTGTACTTTACAAACTACTATAAGTCTTCGTCTGAACTTGAACTTGAATTATACATCCTCCTATCTTTGATGGCTGGAAATAATCGGTGACGAGTATCAGGAGGAGTCGGGGGGAGATTTGACGGAGTCGCTACCGAATCCTCTTTTCTTGGTGTCCTACTTGGGTTTTTATGGGCAAGTTTACTTCTTTACATACTTTATCTAAAATTATGAGGAAATCCCTAACAATAACAAATAATTGCAAACCCTCATTCTTCCCAGATTTTCCATGGAAGTAATCTGCCGTGCTCTTTACCATAACCATTATTCTCTTCTCTTCTTCAAGCAACTGCATAACATCAGCCTCTGCATTTTGCACAAAACTCTTTAATGTCTGATGAAACCCATCTTCCGCAACATTCTTCATTTCTGAATTTAGGAAATCCCGGACGTTTTTCAGTGCTTCACCAAGCTTGGCAACTGTTCCTGTCAAATCATCAGCATCTAAATCTGCAGCTTTCTTCACATTCTCAAGCTCACAACCTAGACATGAGACAACCTGCAGGCCAATACTCTGAAAGTGGTCGTCTGAATCTTGGGAATTATCCTTGAATAAGTCATCAGACTTGATGCTGGACATGCTCTGGCTCTCTTTGGCTGCTTGGGAAGCTCGTACACCTTCTGAACGGATTATCTCCTGAACAACAAAATGCAAGAGTGTTGTTTTTCCATCCGTTCGTTTCACATCTGACAATTTCAGAAGTGTGTCAAGCTTGAATGCTTGTGCAATGCCACGAAATGTTCCATCATTCATGCGATTACCAGTTTTAAGAACAGCCTCAAGGAGTTTGAGAAACAACCTGCTTTTTCGAAGTTCTGTGCAAGCAGCCTACAACACGTGTAGATGCCATTAGTTTGAAGATGTTAGAACGATGGCTCGAATGCTAACGGTAAGAGTTTAATTGATGCCTCAGTAAGTAATTAAGAAGGTGAGTGCCTAAACCGTTTTCAAATATCTCACCTCTAAAACAGTAAAAGACTCTTTTACCATTGATGTATCCTCTTGAAGAGTGCACATTAAAAGCAATGATTCTAGCCTCTTAAAGGCAAATGGAATGTCAAACAAGATTTTCAGGAAGCGATCAGCTGTACAAAGTTGAGAAAGCTTGCCACTATAGAGTTTCAGTTTCAATTCTTCTTCAGCTGTTGGTGCCATTTTTATCAAAGTTTGAATAAACTCTGAAGGAAGCTCATTACCTGATTCAGTTAAAAAGCTTGGTGGGTTTTCATAGGCTATAAATAAATCATAAAGCAAGAGCAAAACTCAACTTCAAGGAAACATCTTCAAAAACAATACACCAATACAACCATCTACAAACGCCTTTCTGCTTGACAATTAAGCAATTGTTCAAGGTTTCTCGAGTAAAGCATCCACTTCAATTTTGTCTTTTTAAAGATGCGTATAACTCTTCTATCCATCTCATCATGTATGTACACCACCATAATATGAATTCTCAAACCTAAATCCCATGTTAGACATTTTATAAAATGAGTTTCAATGTGTTGCTATCATTTTGTTAGATTTTATTGCTGGGTGGGAATGGACAATTTGGATAAAAGTGTTACCACTTATATGGTAATAATATTCTCTCTTTGGGAGACGACCAGAATTGGAAAACTTGTTAGAAAAAAGATGGGAGAAGTTCTTATCAAAGCATCGCTCCCTTCACTTATGTATTAATGAATCAATTATAATATTGGTGAGTGAAATATAGCTGTTATCTCCTATCAAGCTTTGTTGCAGCACTGAGTTGTTCATAAAAAATGAAAAGGCATGTAGGATGGACAAATCATGCACCTAAACATTTCATTTTCTAACAAGTGTTCCACCACCCACCCAGCCACCAAATCCTCTTGAACAGAGAATATCCCAAGCAGGGATCCTCAGAAAGACTGGCCAGAAATCATTTGACTCGAGAAATTTCACCACATAAAGAAAATTGGGAACATATGGATAAGTGGAAGCCATATGCAATAAAGGAGTCATTTTGAAATGCCGTTGTTATCGAGTACCAACAAGTAGTCACAAGATAAACAAATCATGACTCAGTTGGAAAGTCTATGAACTTGATTTAAAAGAAAAAAACTAGTGATTCTGAATCATGTCCATAATTCTTCATGCTTCTAAGGAGACTGAAATAAATTACCAAATCAGAAAAAAATAACAATAGGTAACATTGAGAATCAGCATCTCTAACTCAGGTTTTAAACCATCATTAACACATGGAAACTTGCTCAGACACGCATGCCCTCTCACACACAAACAAAACACAAGAAGGGAACCATAAGGTAGTTTATGAAATATGTCATAAATCAACATTTATGACCGCCTCTATGTTAGAGTATTATGATTCAGCCATAGACTTCCAAGACCTTAAGCGTCAAAAGATAAAGACTTGGTTTTCACTGAGGCTAGATATAGATAGAACATTTTCTTAACTTGCTACGTTTTTTTTTTTTTTTTTTCCTCGAGGGCAGAAATAATTAGTTAAAGATGTGTTAGATGCTCACCATGAAGCATAAAACTAGACTAAATATTTTTTTGGTCATTTGATCATTATGTGAAGCACATGAGATTTCCCTTCTTGCGGATACCTACATCATCAGTAATCTTGCTTCTAGGTCCCAAATTCAAAAAGGAGTAGAGAAATAAACTCACCTTCTTGAAGTGCATCACAGATTTCTTCTATAGTCACATTTAATGCTTTGAGAAGAATCGAAAGATTCTGTGACTTTTTTGAATCAATTATTTGAATAAATTGGGTTGAAGGATCTTGAGATGAAAAGTCTTTCTTGGCCTCTCTCTTTTTTTTCTCGGCAGGGTTGTAGCCAAATAGGGTTTCTATCATCTCTTCATTGAAACTGCAAATACAGACATTCCGCGTCTCTCAGACAGCTAGACTCATCATTGCATTCATGAACAACATCAACAATTAGGTGAAAAGAAGACTTACCGGAATGAACCAGATTTAATCTGATGCCAAACCATTGCAGGATCAGAGTTTGCCAAAACCTTGTCCCAAAAGAAAGGCCTCAGCTTAGCTTTAGGAGTACCTGCATCTCCCCCTGAAGTAGATTCAAGAGGTGGAGGTGGAGGTGGAGGTGGAGGTGGAGGTGGAGGTGGTTTCAATCCAAACGGAAGCGTCCTTGGTGGAGGGACACTGCCTGGAGGTGGTGGTGGGCGAGGATAAGTCTTGATACCAGAGGGTACAGCAGGAGGAGGTGGAGGTGGAGGTGGAGGTGGTGGGTGAGGATCATTCTTGAAGCCAGAAGGAATAGCAGGTGGTGGTGGTTGGTGAGGACCAATCTTGAAGCCAGAAGGCATAGGAGGTGGTGGTGGGCGAGGACCAGACTTGATGCCAGAAGGTATAGCAGGTGGATGAGTTGGTGGTGGGCGAGGACCAGTCCTGATGCCAGAAGGTATAGCAGGTGGAGGCGGTGGCCCAGGCGGCGAAGGACGAGAGCCACCAGACAAAAGTTTTATAGGTGGTGCTGCTGGTACAGGTACAGGCGGTGGGGGCGGGGGAGGGGGAAGAGCTGTCTTGCCTGGATGTAGTTTAGGAGGATCCGCCCTTCCAGGAGGTGGCTTCAGCATAGGCAATTCAGAAGTACCCAACATTCCAGGTGGTATCTGCACAGAATCATCTGCTGAGCTTATGGTGGCTGCAGCAATGGTTCCAACTGGAATCTCAATTTTTGTATCACTTACAGAATGAGACTTCATATAGAACTTGCTGCTAACTTTGTTTTGGTTCAATTTGTTATTAAATGATTGATTTCCAAGCTTTTCTTCATTCACTGAAGTTTGAAGACCAAATGACTTCCGTGAAGAGGCTGAAAGATCAAAATTTAAGAAAGAATCAGGACAAGGAAATCTTAAATGATAATCTTGAGATGACAAATTGACAACACAAGTTAGTTAGTAACAAATGTACCAATGGAATAGTCACCTAAGCTTAAGCTGAGAAGAGGGCTTTCATCATTTCTTCCCCGTCCAGAGCCAGTCCCGCAAAACCAGTGACAGCAGAAAAAGAGCAGTGCGGAACAAACAAATGTTACTGCAGCACTTACAACAACGGCAACAACAACAGTTTCCTTTTGCTTGCTTGAATGTATATCTGAAGCAAAATTTAGACTATTCGAAGAATGTTCACCAGATGTAGGCTGCAAGCCCAAATCATTTAACTCTGGACTAGGTGACGAAAGTGCTGATGCTCCTCCAAGTCTCTGAATTAATTCACGCCTTCTAGAAGAATTCGGCCTGGCAAATAAAAACCCCATGTACTTGTTGTACCAATTTTTCAAACCCTTTTCTTCTTTAGAGATAGGAAACACGAGATTTCTTTCCCGTAAACAGTCTACCAGAATTTGGTTAACCTGCGGGAGCAAGACATTGATGGTTTTACTGATATCTGACTTGGGTGATGACAAGTGTTCCTTGTCAGTTGACAACTCCTCGGAGGTACGTACTTCAAGATTTTCTAAAGCTTCCTTGGCGTGCATCAACTGAAGCCTACAGTTTATCCACATCAATTCAGCCTGCGGTAATGGAATTCCATTAGAATATGCACATACATTCTAGATATACACACTGTTACGATATAATGAGTATTAATAATTCTAGTCAAGCTTATTCTATGAAACTTAAATCTATAAGGCATGCTAGAAAGGTAGCTGCCATGTGATGAGACTTTTTACATCACATAATTATTTACAATTAATAACTAGAAGAAGTAACTTTTTTATAAAGGTTACAGAGAAGGCAGATTGTCAAATGGTAGTTACAAAGGCAAAAAATAACGTCTCGTCGGTCTATGAAATATGATCAATGAGAAATCAATTTCCTGTCAAAGGTGAGTCACCATCGTCAACATCAACAACAATAATGAGCTTGAAATCTGTAAGCACGTTTGTTGGAACAGTAAGAAAATTTAAGACAGGTCTACAACAATACGTGGGCTCATGAAATCTGTTTTAGAATAAATAAAGAAAATGCAATAAAGTATGTCTCATCGAGCTTCATAATAGTTAATCCTTATTGCTACATCTATGATCTATGATAAGTACAAAATTTTAGTTTAGCACACAAAAAGATGGTGCAACCTATTCACCATAACCCACCTCCACATTCTACTGCATCACACAAGTCTCTTACTATGAAGCAAAAATTTGAATTGAAACAATTTAAAGTGAGAATGAAAAAAATCTAGAAAGTAACAGAGTAGCATTTTATCAAATGGAACTCATGAAGAATGGCAGTTCAGAAAACAATTCACTTAAAGATGATCTCGCAACCTTCTCCCAAATAATAACCCTGCAACATCGTGTTAAATGTAAAAGAAACACGTTTTATCTGGAATCGTCATCATCTAACTTATTTCACTCCCATCAATTTCCAACATCACACTATTCCCAAAATGCAGAAAAGAAAAAGACTAAAAATGTATTTTTGGAGTCGATGCAGTCATTTATCTCATGAACACAATAACTCTAGTGTCTACTAAAAAGGAAAAGAAATATCCTTCCATGATATCATAAGCACGTTAGTCTTGGTTGCATCCAACACGAAGAAGACGCTTAGAGTAATTTAATTGTCCAACTCACTGAATACCCAAATACCTCCTTGATTGATATTCAGTATTAATATATTATAGAATACATGGGGCTTACTAGCACACAAAGTATTAGAAGACTTCTTAACCAATAAAGAATTTATTGAATACACAGAACCTTATGGAAAGTTTGTTTTTAACACCTTGTTTATTCCAAATATTAATTCTAAATATGTCATATGTTGCCCAGACAATAAATAGACTTGAAGCTATATTTAAATCCACTAGTAGAAAACCGAAATAACTAGTCATGGTCAGCACAAAGGATCTAAATGAAGTATGTTCTTTTTATACTTGTGTTTCAAAACCATTTAAAGAAGTTTCATTACATCCTGAAACAGAAGGTTACACAAAAATATCAATTGAAATGTTCGACTAATTTATATGAGAGACGGCGATGGTACTAGTCTACTAGAACAAACATGCAAATAGGCTTTATTGGCAGCAAAAACAATAATTACAACTACAGCATTGCTTTCACCATCTCCTAGAACTAAGTTTCTATATGGAAACAACTAAGATAAAGTATCCGTCATAAGCAATGCTAATGAATAAGATAAGCATTATAAAAAGAAGGTAAACAAAGCATTCGAAAATAAATGAATAAATGTGTTTATTACACTAATTGAACTGAAACAAGAGTAACAGCTCAGTACCATCTGCTGATTTATCTCGCCGGAGTCCATTAGATAAGTCAATAAAGGTTCTTGAGCCTCCCACTCGCTCTCCACAAGCGGTGCTACACAAGTGGAAAGCAGAACAACAAAAGCCATGACATAAACAATACTTATACCCATCATTTCCAGAATTATTGTCATCCCTATTGTATACAGTGTCTTTCATGTCATCAAGAAAACAGACTTAAAAGATAGAAACAAATACCAAACCCCCGTATTTATAATAATAATGGCCCAAATGCTAAAATGTACCTTCTAAGGTCAAGTCTTTACAGCATTTCTCACTAACCCTATTCAATTTTCTAGAAGTTCAGTTCTCAAATGTTCCAATCCCAGACTTTTCGACAAGAATCTTGATGGGCCCTCCTCAAGAATTCAACGCAAAAGCTCAAAAGTGTATTCAAATCACACTGTTTAAGGCAAAATGCTAAGAAACTGAACAAAACCTAAAAAGTGGATCGTGAAACACACCCGAAAAGACGATAAATTCTTGAATATTGGTCAGGTGATGCGAAGATGGAAATATTCCAAAACTTGGGAGGTTCTGGGTAGGGCCAGATCCACCAAAGGAATTGAAATTTGAAATATTAATATACAAATGGGATAGGAGAATAATTGATTTGACCAAAGAAAATTCTTGTCAACAAATTATTCTTCTATTAGGGATGCAGTCGAATGAAAGTTGACGGGTTTACTGATTTTTTGGCAGACCATCTTGTTTTGTTTATTCGTAAGTTACTAACATACGGAATTTTTGCTCATTCTATTTATTTTTTCTTTAAATTTTTTCTGATATTTGTAATTTTCACTCGTAGTAACCATTTTATCGTTCCATTTTTATCATTTCAATATTTTTAGGGTAAAAGTATAAAACTTGAAAAGAGGAAGAAGCAGAAAGAATCCAATTTTTTTTTTACTTTTCTTTTGGATGATTGCATGTTTTCGTCAATTATAAGCACGCCTAAATGAAAACCTACCAATAATTTTTGACACTCTATGTGCACCGTGAATAGAATTAGGGAAGATAGACATCAATCAAACCACACCTAATTTGTTAGATCTTAATTCTAAAATGGATTGTTTGACTTTGATTTCCTTTAATTAACAAGATTAAAAGCATATTTCTGATTACGATCCTATTATGTGTATTATTGTTAGATAGTGTACATAATACTCTAATAATGTATTAAGTCATGTGATCTAAAGGTTCACTTAGCTCTTGTTTGTTTCCCATTATAATGCAAATTCTTATCGTTGCTACAGGGATCAACCGCCTTTTTTGACAATTTTATCTCACAGTGAGACCCACTTCTTTAAAAAAAAGGGGTAATTAAAATGCATTTTCTATCTTAAATAATGGGAAACAAACAGGGACTTATATTTTTATGTGTTGTACTTTTATACTATTACAAAGTTCAATTTGTTCGTCTAATTTGCTTGAGGTGTATCACTATCCGAATAGGTGTTGCGGATTTTAATCTCCAAAACTACATCATTTTTCACATTTGCCTCCAATTTTCTCCAATCCAAGTTTTCAGGCAGTTCGTTCAAGCCTATGTACATATCCATGTTCCCACCAATGGACGCTTCTCCAGTCCTTTCTCCTAGGATCTTTGTGNCCACCTTCAACACAAACTTGAAGGGTACTGTGCCTAATCCTGTTCTTGTTCCTGCTATAACAAATTAGTAGTTAGAAGAAAATTATCTGAAATCCGAATATAGTACATAAAAATGATTCTTGTAGTTGACCCTAAATTATTGAGAATAACAAAGAAAATGCTATAGAGCCTCATGTCTCTCGACTCTCGAGCACATGTTTGTTATCTTTTAGCATTTAGGTTTGGCCAAATATTCTCAAATCCCTCAATCCTGCTTATACAACTTTATTGTTATTGATAATTAATTGATTCTCTTGATTATTCATCCAAAAACCCACTAAAATCTAATCGCATGGCTCCCTTCATTGAGATGATTTAGCTGTGAAACCATGAATTCGAGAATGAAGCCTCAAACTCACAAGTGTTGCAAAGTGAGTATGGTTTATTAAGACTTATTTCATCTTTAAAAAAAGTCAACATTATTAATAGGGGTAACTCAAATCCTTATATGCTGGTTTATTTTTTGATAATTAATCAACATGGAGTTTATCTTCTAAAATGCCCTTGCAAGAAGGTAGCTCATTTAAGAAAATCAATCTTGAAATTTGTTTGCTCATTTTTTAGTCTTGATTGAATCTAATTGTTTGGTGAAACTTAATGAACCTGAAAATTTAGAATTTTATCTTAAATGTTAACATTATTAAGAAGAATAGTCAAAATCCTTATATATTCGTCTATATTTTGATAATTAATCGTTGGATTTATCCTTAACATGGTTCGGTTATGACTGTCATTTAAAAAAAAAAAAGCTGATGCAGAGGTATGGCACAATCGACTAAACATGATTATAATGGATATGTAGTCAAGTTAAAACGTTAAGAACACTCTTATTCTCACCAGGTAGTTCGGCTTTCAGAACACAATCATCATCAGTTTGGAACCAATCCACAATGCGCTGGCCCGAGCTCTAGAGATTGGATAGCAATACATCATACTCAAATTCCTACAGAGGATAGGCATCAGAAGGATCAAAGAATTTCCCGAACAACAGTGGACTGAACAGAGACCTTTCGTCGAACACGTTATGGACAGTCGGATTTTCCTTCCTCGTTAAGGCTTGAAACGCTTCTTCTTTAAGCGGATGACACCATTTTTGTGGGTTTTGATCTTCAAATTGAATCTCTAGTTGTCTGCAACTGGTCATTGACGATAAAAAAACTTGAATTTCTGCAAATAAAGGTGTATAATTCTTTTCTAGTAGTGGCTGATGCTATCAAAAACTTACACCTGAATGAACCCGAACTGGCTGATTGAGCTCCGTAGGATCTGATCTTCGATACTTGAAACAAAGGCGTCGAGGTGTGTCCTCGTCGCCCCTCCGATACTTAAGTCAGAGAGAGAGAGAGTTTTAGAAAAGAAAATGTATACTGGTATGTTAATGAAAAAAACGTACCTTAATAATAATATTGATGAAAAAACGTACCTTAATAATGAAGCCGGGTTGTGTATTTATAAGTGTTGGAAGTTGAGTCGTAGAAGGATTCAACTTCTAACATTCCTTATCTTTACAAGATGTTTGTGTTGTATTAGAAGTGCACACTTTTGGTTGGAGTCAAATTTGTAACAGTTGGGAGAATCAATGTTTAGATAGAATTAGCATTCTTAAGAAACGCAATGCTATGAAGAAGACATGTGGTGTAGTACCAAGGCTCGACCTCAATAACGAGCCCGACCTTAAATCTGAACCCCGAACTTAAAATCAGCCCAAAAAAATGGGTTATGCTCGGGCTCAGTAGCTCGAGATCGGGCCCACAAACTTATGCACACATCGCTGGTCCCCGTGCATTTAGATCGTAGCTGAACGCTCTAAGTTCGAGATGCGAGATAAAATGCACTGAGGTAAATCAGCGCAACATCAACCTCATAGGGAGCGAGTGCGTTACAGCTGGACTGATACGTGTCAGACGGGTGTAGGGCAGGAAAAGATCGACTTTGGATGATTGACACCTGGCACGATCCAAGGGCTAAGATTGCAAGACCTTTGACATTCATCTGATCCCTATAAATACCTCATTTTTCACCTCTCACTTTTCACTTTTTTACTCTCAACTCTCAGTAAAATCAGATCGAGTTCAGGGAGATCAAGTGTTTGTGAGCGACAACCCTTAAGAGGTAAGTGTTTGAGCTTTAAGTGATTTATTTTTAGTAACGTGATGTCGAGTAGCAGTGGTAGTGAAGGGTCGAGTAGTAGTAGCAGTCGATCATTTAGAAGTTCGACCACTAAGAGCCTTGAGAAGGATAGTACGTCCATTATTCCTATGGCCGCACCCATTGATTCCTACTCTGAGGTTGAGAGTAGACTGACATACCCTAGAAGTGCTACCAAGTACAAAGAACACGTGATCATAAAGGTCGCTAGGGAGTTCAGGGTTATGCCCCTTTGTGACGTTAGGACACCCAAACCCAACGAGACTGTGTTAGATGCTCGAGAGGGTAAGATGACTTTCTTCAGGGATGCTCTCGAGGCTGGGCTTAGGTGGCCCCTTCACCCATTCTTCATCTACTTCTTGACCTCCTTTCTGAAATACCAGGGCCAACTGGCCCCGAACGGGTGGAGACTCTTGGTCTACTTCTTTATTTTGTGTAGGTACCTCGAGGTTAAGCCCAGGGTCGACCTTTTAAGGATGGTTTTTGATTTGAAATTTTCCCCAGGGTATAACTGCTTTGTTTATTTATCGACCAAATGGGGGTTTAGAACACCAGATACGCAGAGCTCTCTTCGGGGTTGGAAATAGCATCTCTTTTTTGTAAAGCCTCAAAACCCCGATCACCCATTCAACCCGATGTGGAGATCTCAGACAAAGATAGGTTTAACGAGGGTCAAGCCTACTTCGAGGTTTTGGAGAGGGATAGACTGAGGCTAGTGAACCACGAACCCCTTGCAGCCAAATTTGATTATTTGCTTAAGGACGACACCCCCGACCTCGCTAACGTGAGGGGAATCAAGGGTACGCACCTGAACTCCTATTGTTCATGATATTATTTCTTGAACTAAGGTCGGACTAATGCATTCTCTCTTCTTTTTGTAGATTTGGAAATGTCTTTTGATCCTTCCAAGCTCCTGGCTAACATGCATTTAGCCAAAGGCTCGAAGCCTAAGGTGCCTGCCCCGTCGAAGGGGAAGAAACGGGCTCGAGAAGGAGCCTCGAGCAAAGTCCCAAGTGGGGTTGGGCAAATATCGAGGAGCCCAGCTCCTCAGTCACAACCATCTCCTCTGACACGTGCATCTACCCCCCGATCTGTGCCAGAGATAGTTGACCTCGAGGATGAGGCGCATCTTCCAAGCTTGATATTGGAGGAACATGCCCGATCTCCACTCATGCCGAGTTTGGTAAGTAAGTGCCGGGATGAGGTCGAGCCAGGTGATGGGGTGAGGGCCCTCGAGCTCATGACTCTAAAGGTGTGGGCTAATCCTTGAATTTTACCGTTTTTAGTCCTCGATCATCATCTTGACTCTGATTTCTTTTTTAACAGACCTTGAGTTTGGCTCATGGTTTAGCTATGAAGTGTTTGGGAGCCTCCAGCAAAATGGCTGAGCTCGAGGCAATAAACAAGCAGAAGGAGAAGGGAATTAGGAAGCCTGAGGTCGAACGTGATCTCGCGAGGATTGAGACGAGAAAATCTGGTGATCAGATTGGGGAGGCGAAGGACGAGGTGGAAGAAGCCAAACTTGAGCTTATCCATGCAAAGAAGTAGTTCGAGGAGGAACTAGCTAAAACCCGAACTCAAGCCATTAGTGATTTCAAGAATTCTGAAGAGTTCGGGATGCTATTGGGCCAGTACAGGTCAGGGTTGTATCACTACGGCATGAGGTTGGCTCGATCCTACTTGAGGACGAAACTTCCCGAAGACTCGAAGCCTCTTATCGAGGATTTGAAGACAGTCAACGAGCTTGCCAACGAGCTCGATTTCAGAGTCGAATGTGGAGGACGACGCTAGGGAAGAGGTCGAGACACCCACTCAGGATAATTTGGCACACCCGGCAGATCTAGATTAGGCTCCCTCCTCAAACTTAATTTTTTGAAAAAATGTGACCAAGTACAATTCCCGATCTAGGACCTCTATCAATGATTTAGTTATTTTTATTTCGAGTTCGTGTATGTGAATAGTTCACGCGTGTTTGTGGAATGCGCGGCGTCTTGGCCAGGAAGCCGGAGTTTTCAATGTAAGATTTGTCCGAACTTCATGCCTGACTGATCTTTGGGCCAAGTGAGCTCGAGTCTTTAACGAGAAGCTCGACCATCTCACCTGACCCCATTTTTTTGTACTAAGTGAGCTCGAGTCTTTGACGAGAAACTCGACCATCTCACTTGACCCAATTTGTTGTGTCAAGTTTGACAAGAAGCTCGACCATCATACTTGACCCAATTGTTTGGGCCAAGTGAGCTCGAGTCTTTGACAAGAAGCTCGACCATCTCACTTGACCCAATTTTTTGTGCCAAGTGAGCTCGAGTCTTTGACGAGAAGCTCGACCATCTCACTTGACCCAATTTTTTGTGCCAAGTGAGCTCGAGTCTTTGACGAAAAACTCGACCATCGTACTTGACCCAATTTTTTGGGCCAAGTGAGCTCGAGTCTTTGATGAGAAGCTCGACCATCTTGCTCGAGTCTTTGACCATAAGCCTGACCTGAACGCAAATTTGTTGATGATGGATATGTCATGTATATAGATCAGGCTAAATAGGTCAGGTTGAGAATGTTAAGTACCAGCCGCATGAGCGAAGCACGGTCTTACGCTGGTTTAATGTATTAGCTTCATGCATGGAGCACGACCTTATGCTGATATAATGTATTAGCTGCATGCGCGAAGCATGACCTTACGCTTATATATTGTACTAGCAGCATGCGTGTAGTACGGCCTTACGCTAAGTTATCGTATTAGCTGCATACGCGGAGCATGACCTTACACTGATATGTTTGGAATAAGTTTGTAATATCGAATCGAATTTTCAATAATGAAAGGATAAAAAGTGCATTGACTACAACTGAAGATCGAAATGTTCAGGGGCATGCAAGCTCGTACAAGAACAAAACTTGAAAGAATAAAAACAAAGAAAGAATTTCCTAAGTACGAAATAGAAAACTAATCTACCTAGGTACCTGGTTGCTTGATCAGATTGCTATTTGTAATAAATTTTTAAGTTATTAGCATTCCACGGCCTTGGGAGTGGCCTCCCCGAAGTATCTTTCAAACTGTATTACCACCTCTCAATTTCCGTATGACTTCAAAGGCCCTTCCCACACCAGCCTTAGTTCCCCCGGATGATGTCCTGCAGCTGCTACTCTCCTAAGGATCAAGTTTCCAACTTTGAATTTTCTTGTCTTGACCTTGGTATTAAAGTGTTTTGTCATTTTTTTTTGTAGCTTGCGGCTCTTACCGACGCCTGTTCTCGTACCTCTTCAAGTAATTCAAGGTGTTCAGTCATTTGCCCCTCAACGTGGGGTTCGATCCTTTTGTATGTGGGAAGGCCGACATCAATTGGTATCGTGGCCTCCACACCAAAAGCTAACATGAAATGGGTCTCACCAGTGGCTGCCTTAGAATTCCTCTACGTCCAAAGGATGGCGGGCAATTCCTTTGGCCAACCACCCCTAGCGTCCCCGATTCTCATTCGAAGGTCCTGCAATATGATTTGGTTAGTAACCTCGGCTAGACCGTTACTCTGAGGGTGTGAGACTGACGTCAAGCGATGATCGATCCCGAGGTTGGCACAAAAGTTTCTAAACTGCGAGTTATCAAATTGCTTCCATTGTCTGTTATCAACACATTTGGTATCCCGAACCTACACACAATGGACTTCCACACGAATGATATGAGCTTTGGCTCTGAGATGATTGTCAGGGTTCTGCCTCTACCCACTTAGTGAAGTATTCCACTGCTACAACAATAAATTTCACTTGACCTCGTGCTAAAGGAAAATGTTCAAGGATGTCCACCCCTTATTGCTCGAAAGGGGCAGTACATGTGATGGAAGTTAGTTCTTCGGCATGAGCATGTATCACATTACCGAACCTCTGGCATTTGTCACACCTCCTTACATAGTCTGATGCATCCTTCTTCATGCTAGGCCAATAATAT
>CAIGRP010033734.1:0-26600 GCA_903798385.1 Fraxinus cuspidata
TTATTCCATTATTCCTTACTAATAACAACTTTATCTTTCCTTATTTTTGGTTCTTTTTTATCCTCTTTCCAACTATAATATATTTTTTTGGGTCCTATATATATTCCACAAAATTTTTGGCTTTCATATGATTTTGAGAGAGTTAGAATTGTATTAGATACACAATATTCTTTGTATTTTCTGTCAATTATTAATAAAATCTACGTTCATCTGTCATATTATTTTTTGTTATTCTTGTGTTGTGATTGCTATTGTATATCGTGTTATATAGTTTTGTTTATTCTATTCCTAACAAGTAGTATTAACATGCATAATTCTTGTCAAAATTCTAACAAAGATTAAACATAGAAAATAAATGCTAAATTACAAGCTAAACTACTCTTTTGTCTTTTTTAAGAGAGGTCAAACTAAATTTCAATCACACGTGTCATGTCATTGCTTTCAACATTTGATTGTATTTTTTTTGACGATAATAAAGTAATTAATAATATATTTCATTAACTATATGGGAAATTTACAAAAATGACCAATTCCATGCTTGTCAATTGAAAAATATCTAATTTTGATAATTCTTGAAAAAATGGCCAAATTCGATACCAAATTGTCTATTACACCCTCAATGAAAAACAAAGTAGTTTTTTTATTTATTTTTTATTTTTTTTTCAGTTTGTCACGAATTTCGTAAAAAATAAATAGTTTCTATGAGAAGTTACATTAATGCTAGTTAATACCTAATGTATTCATTTACTTTTATTATCTATTAGGTGTTGACCAATACTTTTAGGAAAAGATGAAGAAGAAAAGTCATTAATACTAAAAAATAATTATATGCTTCCAATTCATAAGAAAATCATATAATTTTATTTCAAAAAATTTAATCTCATTCAAATTTGCAGTTGATTACGCTTCCCACAATTCTTGGTAGAAGGTAATTTTTTCTTTGAAATCTTGTTTTTGTTGATAAATTGTGTTTAATAGTTGTTATTCTTGACATTTCATGACGTTCTCGGCATTTTAAAAGTTGTTATCGATATTTGGATCCTATTTATCTTGACACTTAATACTTCATTTGTTTAGAACGAGATTTCGTTCTGAACATGAAAGTTCTCTACATTTCATAATGTTCTTGAAATTTTAAGTGTATTTCTCGACATTTCATAAATATTTTATTTACCCACTTATATGAGACATTTAATACATGATTGACTGATACTTTTTAAAATATGTAGTATATATTATGTGTTAAGTTATTATTGGTTAATACAATTTTTAATTATATAAATAATTGTCTTGATTATGGAATTTAAAATTGTTAATGATGACATTTTGATCTATATTATAGTAAAATGGACATTGAAGAAATTTTGGACATTTTTACCAATGACTATATAAAAGTGGATATTTTTTGCAATTCCCTCTAACTAAATTATGCTTGCACCAGATATGAATAATAAAGTTAATGTTAAAGAATAATTGTTATCGTTTGACTTTTAACTCTGTAAGAGTAACAAAATTCTAATTTACTTTTCATCCTTCAACTTATTCTCCGAGTCATGTCAGTTGATAAAAAGGGTAGGGGCCACAGAGAATTATAATTTAACAATAAATATAATTAACTTAGCATGTTTGGCTAGGCTCAAAAAGTTAGTTTTAAGCTATAATTTGAAAAACAAATTGCACTATTGGTTTTCAACTTGAGAAATAGTAACAAGTTGATCATAAACCTTTAAAATGAACCATTTTATTTTCAACCTTTCATATTGTTAAACAGCTAGTTTTAGTGACAAAAAACATTCAAATATTCATCAAATTGTTATGTGGCCTCATGAAAACTTACCTCAAATCAAATTTTAAGGTACCAATATAAGTTGGTGAACAAAATCTAGTTTCATTAAGTTGAACTTACAAAAGTTACGTGACAAACACAAGTTCTATCATTAGAAATTTGATTGTGCAGCTATAGATGAAAGGTTTGAGACCAACTTGCTAATTTTTAATGAATGGAGGTCAACTCCGTGTCAGAGCAATAAGTTGGGGACAAACACTGCAATTTATCCGCATAATTTTGTTGTCTTTAAACCCTAAAATGTCACATTGTTTTCATATAAAAATGGGTAAAATTTAACTTCTCTAAAAAAATAACTCTTAGGCTCAGTGAAACATGCCCTTGATACAAAATTATCAGAAGAGTCGTGAAATGGAACATTAAGAAGAATAGAGTCAAAGCACAACTCTTAAGAGGAATTTTTCTCTTTAACAGTCTTGTAGGGTAACAAAATCTATTTTTTGTTTAAAAGTGAAATTTCATGTACTGTATGGATACAATTCTTAGCAACGAAAATTGTTTCGAGTCCCTTTGAAGATCACATCCGATTCGGTCTTACAGTCCAAATCTATTACATCTTTGAAGAAAATTCCTAGCAAGTTTGAGTGACTCTCTCTCTCTCTCTCTCTCTCTATATATATATATATATATATATATATATAACTATTTGCAACCGTCATCAATCTTGTATAAATGTCCAACGTCCATAATATGGAAGTGAACCGTCATCCGTCAATTCACAAACTTTTATGTGCCACCAAATTTGAACTCCCAAAAACGACACACATTTAACACACTTGAACATCAAGAAAATGGAAGGAAGTTCTTCTAGTTCAAGAGGTAAGGCCATGCAAGACAAGGAAGAGAAAGGCAAAGAGGAAGTCCGGTACCGAGGCGTCCGGAGGCGGCCTTGGGGGAAGTTCGCGGCTGAAATACGCGATCCCTCAAGGTCAGGAGCCCGCTTGTGGCTCGGAACATTTGATAACCCTGAGGCCGCGGCCCGGGCTTATGACCGTGCTGCCTTTAGGTTTAGGGGACATCTTGCAATATTGAATTTTCCAAATGAGTACTACTCTCAACTCGCGATTCCACCTTATAAACCCACATTTTCGGCGCAAGAGAAGATTGAGTTGGAATGTTTGGATGATAGTGTTTTGGATGAGCTTCTTGAATCTTCAGAACAGAAGAAGAAATCAAAGAAAGATTGAAATCAACTCAGTTTTCCCTTTCACTTTCTGTTTTCTGGTTGTGATTTTCAAGATTTTTGCCTGATGATTCTCTGAAAGAATGTGAAGGAGAATGAAAAAGTACTTTTTCTTGTAACTTTCTGCTTAATCTTTGTCTATGTAAAGCCAAAACCCTGTGTGTAAAACAAATTACCAGCAAATAGAAGAGGAGATGATCAGATAAACTGAAGAAAGAAAGAAAATGGGGTAGGTTAGGGCTACTATGCAGCCTCATGTACGTAATTAATAAGCTTTTAGAGTCAGTATCATGCACTAGTCACTCACTATTGTCCCAAACTTCTCATCATAGTTAGCCTTCAGTAATACTATTGCTAAATGGGTATTTTACTATTCTTCTTTTCCCATTTTTTTCTTCTTTTATTGTCTTTTCAATGAATTGAAGAAATTGAGATCTTATATTTGGGGATTGAACGCATCATTTTCCAAAACTAAAACTCGAGATCTACTAGATGTTCAAATTTTACTACTTGACATAAGTGTAAGCCATGAAATTGGTAATAGATATATTGATTAGATACAAGATGAATGAACGCACAAAAGCGGTTTTGTCTGCCTCTAAATTTCAAATTTGATATCAGCTGAATCTGTGGTGTATTATTTAGCCTTTGTACAATGCCATATCAACTGAATCAGTGGTGTATTAATCAGTGGTTGACTCTATCCTTTGTAAGTATGGATCTCTTTGTGAAACAAAGAGCACCATTTAATTGGGTTCATTTGGTTTGTTTAAGGTGGTCTTGCTCCAAGATCTAATTTTAGTATTGTTCAATAGTTGTAATCTTCTTTCAAATGATATTGAAGTGCTTGCAATATAATTCGCAAACGTATAATGAATTATGATTTTTGACTTGGTATTTTTCAATTAGAATAATCTTAGTTGTGTATCCCAAATAGAATAAGCTTTTTAGCTTCTATTTGTAATGAGACTCTTATGAATCCTACATCTTATAGAATTCAAAAAGTCCTCATTTTGTGTCCTTATAAATAGAGTCTAATTCCCTTAGTATTTTATTTATCTCAATTTGTATATATGATAGTTATGGACTATGTTGAGGTGAAACATGAGGATCTGTTCCGATTTCGGGTGTGCTTGGCAGTTCGGAATATGGTAGAGATTCTATATGTACATTTTATATAGTGAAACATCCTTGTCTTTGACATCCCACGATTTTTCTCCTATTTATAGTTTTTTCATGTAAATCTTTATGTTGTTTTCTTCTCTAAATATTTTATACATTATAGGTTCCACATAAATTCTTCGAAAAAATATAGGATAGCACATACATCGCTTCGTTTATTTTTAAATTTTTTTTTCTGTCTCAGTCTATTTTCTGTTTTAATATTTTGATTGCTACGAGAGAAGAAATAAAGTTCAAATCATACAGTCCTAAAATATGAAAACAAACTGAACAGAATGTAATCAAATAATATTTAAACTCTACGTAATGGTCTTGTCCAATACACTTGCACTAGTGTCACTACTCCATGTCTCACTATCTAAGGTCAATACAAACCAAATCCTTCACCTAAATTGGTGGAATAGTCGACCCTACAACCTCATCAGAGAAAAGTGCCAACCTCCTTTTATTAGTATAGTACTAAATAATTCTCGACCGAAATATAAGCTACATCTATATGCATTTCTCTATGAAAGGTCTCAACTTAAATTGTCAGTTAAATAACTTTGCGCATTAATCAGATAAATAAATAAACAACTAATGTATTTATTCAATTAAAGACGAAAAAAGTGCCTAAATATTTCAGCAAAAACTATTTAAAGACCAAGAAACCTTCCAATTATAACAGCAATAACTACTTTTATACTCATATAGCCCAATGTAAAATAGGAGTAGACCATGCCTTTGGTTCTTTTTGTTGCTAAAAAGTTACTTTTCAAAGTTGAATATTAATTTTAACCACATTTTGTATAATCTACGAGTACTAATCACTTATCCATCATTTATTTATATCAATTTTGTTATGAATGAAGCAATATTTATGTGCAAGATGAAATAAATCAGACAATAAAAAACACCAAGATTTTATGTGGAAATGCAAGACTGGAAAAAGCCACGGACAAATAAGGATAATTCACCAAATCAAAATCATTGATTTGTTACTAGATTTGATGCTATCAACTAAATTTAATTGTTCTATAATGTTATGAAGAGCCAACAACACGTGAAATATTTATATAACCCTAATTATAATGTTTTAGATAGAATAAAATACATAAAATTCAGTGAAATCGTGAAAGGAATCTGTGTCGGATAATACTGACGCTCGAGCGGCCAAGCTCGCAAACAGCGAGCAGCAAGGTAGCTCTCGATTGCTGCAAGGATAGTGCTTAGGCGCTATAACTCTAAATTAATCTTATTTCTTCCTCCGAATGGCACTTAGGTGCCCAGATTATGGCGCCCAGTCCCAGTCCAAAAAATCCTTATTCCATCTTTTGTCTTATTTAAAGCCCTTTTCAAATCAAACTTTCAATCCCAATGAAATTTATTTCACATTTCAACAAATATCCACCTAACACAAATTCCAATGCAAAGAATTACTTTCCACTCTTTAACAAGCAATTCTCTACCTCTTCCATACAATCCCCCAAGGGGCCAATTCAACAATAAATATCAACAAAGTCCAAGCAATGCTCAAACTTAGCCACATGAAGCACCTTTTTCAACATATCAGCGAGATTCTCATTGGTATCAACGTTGCTCACTACAATATCAAAATGAGCAATCACATCTCACACAAAATGATACCTCATATCATCATGCTTTGTTATCTCATGAAATATTTGACCTTTTGTTAGAAAAATAGCATTCTGATTGTTACAAAAAATTGTAGATATCTACAAGTCTTCAGTGATTTCACCTAACAATCCTCTCAGCTACATAACCTCCTTACGCTTTGTAATAGCAATGTACTCTACTTCTACAGCAGACAATGTTATTGTATTCTATAAAGTAGCTTTCCATTGATAGCACAAGTACCAGTGGTAAACATATACCTTATAAGATATCTTATTTTGTCAAGATCTCCAGCAAAAATTTAATCAACACTTCCAATGCAAAACATTAATCAACACATCCAATGAATCCATCTGAATTTCTCCCAAAATGCAAACAAGCATTAGTAGAGTTACACAAGTATTTGAAAAGCCATTGCACTGCTTTCCTATGTTCCTTGTTAGGATTTACCATGTATCTACTAATTGTACTGACTACATGTGCTAAATCTTGACATGTTAAGATCATAGTATACATAAGCGATCTATTGCACTCAAGTAAGGAACCCGTAACATGTAATATAATCAATGTATTCATTTGACCGTGGATACAAATCAGATGACAACTTAAAGTGGACAGCTAAAGGAGTACTGACATCCTTTACATTCAACATATTAAACCTGTAGAGTACTTTCTTAATGTATCCTTTCTGACTCAAGTATAATTTTTCTAGTCTTTCTATCTTTCAAGATCTCTATTCCAAGAATTATTCGCTTCTTCCAAATCCTTCATTTCAAACTTTTCACTAAGATGAACTTTCACCATGATGAACTCTACTTTATCATTAGCAGCTATCAACATATCATCAATATAAAGTAGTAGATATATAAACGACTCATCATCACACTTCCTAAGGTACACATAACTATCATAACTGTTTCTTTCAATGTCATGAATAGTCATAAATGAGTCAAACCTTTTATATCACTATCTCGATGACTGCTTTAGGCCATAAAGGGACTTCTTCAATAATTATGCCCTCTTTCTTTACCGTGGCTACAAAACCCTTTGGTTGTTTTATATAGATATCCTCATTAAGTTCTCCATTCAAGAATGCTATCTTCACATCAAACTAATCAAGCATCAAATCATGCTTAGCCACAATACAAATCAAAGCTCTAATTGAGCTATGCTTTACAACTGGATATAACACATTTAAGTTTACACTTGTAATCTGACTATAATCCTTAGACACTAATCTTGCCTTGTACATATAATCTTCAACCCTTGATATACATTCCTTCCTTTTGAACACGTATTTACAACGAACACCTTCTTTCCCTTGGGTAATTTCAATAAGTTCCATGTGCCATTTTTATGAAGTGATTCCATCTCCTCTTGCATAACAATCATTTATCTGCTAGAGTCATTGTAACTCACTGCTTCTGTGTATATAACACGCTCTTCATGAAATCAATACTTTTAGCTACATTCAATGCATATGCCACTAATTCAGCTTCTCCATACTTCTGTGAATGTCTAATTACCTTTCTAGTTCTATCTTTAGTAATAGAATATTGTAGTACCACTAGTGGTGGCGGCAAAGTGGTACTCTCCTTCACTTCTAAACTAGACTACGTTGAAGACTCTAGTTTAGATTCTAAACTAATCTCCAACTCCACCTGAGTAATTTCATTCTATTGATTTGTATTACCATAATCTCTAAGAGGTAAAACTATGAATCATTGCATGTTCATCAAACACAAAATCTCTACTAATTACCACCTTATTTGTTTCTCGAAATCAAAGTTTATATTCCTTAAAGACACTTTCTAGAAATTGTCTCCAACTTCCCATTATTCATATGAGTATAAGCAGGACACTCAAATATTTTCAAATTTGAGTAACTAGGGAAAGATTTAGATCATACTTCTTATGGTGTCCTTTTATCAGCGATTAATGGTGAGTGATTAATAATAAAACAAGCTGTAGAAACAACATCAACCCAAATTATCTTATGTAACCTAGCATTTGAAAGTGTAAAATGAACTTTCTCTATCAAAGTTCTATTCATCCATTATGTCACACCATTCTGCTGTGGAGTACCGCGACTATCAAGTACTTCAAAATCCCTTTTGACTTGCAAAAACTATTGAATTTATTTGAACAAAATTCCAATCTTTTATCTGTGCGAAAATATTTTACCTGCTTCCTAGTCTATATCTCTATCATTTTCTTCAATTTCTTGAAAATATCAAATGCATCACTCTTCTATTTTAAGAAGAAAATCCAAACTTTCATGGCCAAATCATCAATTATTGTCAACAAATAATATGCACCTCCTTTAGAAGGCACCATCATCGGTTCCCAACGATTATAATCGATATAATTAAATGTTTCCTTCATGTTGTGTCTCCATTTGGTGAATTTGACTCTCTTCTGCTTCTCAAAGACATAATTCTCATAGAACTTCAATTTACTGATACTTTATCATTCAAGAAGTCTCCTCCTACTCAATTTAGCCATCTTATTCTCCCTCATATACCAAAACTGCATATGCCAAAGTTTAGTAACTTCTGCATCTGACAAAGAAGAGGTAGTGATAGCTGCATCCCCTATAACTATAGAACCTTGCAAAATATATAATTGAAATGGACCTCTTTTTCCTTTCATTACAACAAGAGCGTATCTGCTAACTTTCATAACTCCACCTTCACCAATGTATCTATACCCATTTAGATTAAGAGTACTCATGAATATGAGATTCTTTTTTAGGTCTGGAACGTACCTCATATCAATAAGTGTCTCCCATAATCACAGCACCTCTCGAAGCATCTTCATATGTTGTAAACCATTCCTTATTGGGACACATATGGAATGCACACGTTAAATCAAGAATCAAATCCTTACAAGCTTTGGATTTACTATCGGGAATCATTAGAAGCTCTCATTCATTTTGTCCAATCTTCAACAACATTAGCTTCTCCAGTATCCTCAGATTGCTTTATCTTTTCTTTAGCAGTAGCCATCTTTATGTTCTTTAATTTGTAGCGGTAAACTCTAATGTGTACATTTTCTTTTGACAAAAGTGACGTGTATTTTCTCTATGTTTTAACTTCAATCTGCCTTTTATAATCCTATCTTGATTCCTCCTACAAACCACCAGGCCTTCTGCCTAACCATAAAATCCAACTAGAAGATGTTTTATCTTCTCATTTGATAGTAAAATATCATAGACCTCTTCAATTTTGAAAGTATCACGACTATAGAGAATAATATATCTAAAATTCGTATACGAGGACATCAATGAACATAACAAAATTAATCCAAGATCCCCCTCATCATATTTAACCTATTAGTCTCAAGATCAGCTACAATTTTTTTAAAAACTGTCAAGTGATCTTCAATAGACGTACCTTCAAACATGCAGTGAGAATTCAAGAGCCGTTTCAAGTGTTACTTGTTAAATTCTTTGTCATATATAGGTTCTCCAATTTTAACCATAACGCAGCAATATTTTTTCTCATTAAGAACATCATGAATAATCTGATTTGAAAGATGGTGATGAATTTCAGTGCATTTCAATCCCTATGCTATTTTTTATCTTGTGTAGAAGGCATGTCAAATCATAACACGACATCATCCAAATTCATATGCACAAGAATAACGTGCATCTTCACTCGCAATAGCAAAAAACCTCATGTTGTGATCCAACAATGGAATATCTTTCATCGTGTGGAAAATCAACCTTACATTGATACCAGTTTGTTATGAATAAAGCAAGATATATGTGCAAGATGAAATAAACCAAACAATCAAGAAAACCAAGATTTATGTAGAAACTCAAGACGGGGAAAAACAATAAATAGATGAGGAGAATGCACTAAATCAAAATGAATGATTTGTTACCAGATTTGATGCCCTTAACCAAACCTAATCATTCTCTAAAGTTATGAAGAACTAACAACACGTAAAGTATTTGTAGAACCCTTATTGTAGCGTTTTAGATGGAATAGAATACTCAAAATTTAGCAGAATCGCGAAAGGAATATAGGCGGGATAATATCGACATTCGAGCGGCCAAGCTCGTGGAAAGCTAGCAACAAGGCAGAGCTCGAGCGCTGCAAGGATAATGCTTGAGCGTTACAACTCTAAATTAAATCATGTTTCTTCCTCCGAATAGCGCATACGCACCTGTCTAACAAATCCTTATTCCATCTTTTGACTTATTTAAAGCTCTTTTCAAACCAAACTTTCCATCCTAATGGAATTTAGATCACACTTCAATAAATTTATAATTTTAGTAATTAAATAGAAAATCTAAACAATTATTAGAAGTTAGAACTTAGATGAATGAACACAAGCGCTTAAAAGACCATACTTTTATGTTCTAAGCACGTAACACGATATTCAAAATGAGAGATCATAGTTTTGTTGATTGTTTAATTGGTCACATTGAAATGAAATGGAATGATTGAATTGTCATTAGTTTGAATATGGCAAAATCATAACTTTTCAAAATTGAGAAACCATCATATCTTTTACGTGATGCCTCATATATAGTCAATTTCACTGCTCAAGTCCTTGAATTTCAAGGGAAGGCACGTGGGACATGTTTTGGGCCAAAGTATCTCTAAGTTGCAAGGATGAGTAACCAACTTTGTACCCTTGGTCATCATGTTGTATCGAATATGAGGATTATAGCCAAGGAGTTACGTGTGAAGTTGGTATATTAGTTAAAATCGTTTGATTCCTTGTCAAAATAGTTGAGGGGTCACTTTCCCACTAAGGATTTAGTGCAAGACAACATTATTACTGCACACGAAGAGCATCTCCAATGTAAGATTGTGAATTGTTGTACACATGGAAAGTAAAATTGGGTATTAAGAGAAGAGCACCTGCAATGGATGGATTGTAATAATTCTAAGTAACCTGGTTAACCATCACTCAGTGTGGTTGGATTACATTTTGTAAGGTTCTGTGAATCATGGGAAACTTTGAGTGATGGTTCGATTACATTTTGTAAAGTTACTGAGTGATGGTTGTATTACATTTTGTAAAGTTTAGTGACTAATGGGAAAACTTTTTAAGTATAGTCATCCTCTAGAAATCTTACACAAAATTCAGTGACTATTCAAGTAATTAAAGTTCAATGATTAACGGGAAAACTTTTAAAGTTTGGTGACACCCTGAAAACCTTACTCAAAGTTCAGTGATCCCTCAGAATTCTTACGTAAAGTTCAGTAACCAATCACGTAATTAACCCCTATTTTTATCAATCTTTATGTTTTGAAGTCTTTTTTTTGTACTCATACTCTACAATTTTATTCTCTTTAGTAAAGCCAAATTTAGAAAAATCGATTAACCTTTATCTCAGAGTAACCAACAAGGTTATTTGCTGACCTCTCTAAGATAAAAATGACATTAGAGATCCATGCAATCAACTATTTCGAAAGAGAACCCCTTCAATATTGAACATTTAATAGTATTCAACTTTGAAATTCACACACATTTTCAGCTAAGAACCTATTTGATCTTAGAGAAGTCAGAAGACAACCTTGTCGGTTAACTCTGGGATAAATGTACTACTCTTTTTTATAAGTTTGACAATATTAGAGAGTAAAATTATAGGGTAGGAGTACAAAATAAAGAAGAAAGAAAGAAAAAATACTAAAAATATATAAAGATTGATAAAAATGGGGATTAATTACTTGATTGGTTACTGAACTTTGCGTAAGGTTTCCAGATGGTCATTGAGCTTAAATTTTTTTTCCTTTAGTCACTGAACTTTACTCAGGTCACTGAATTTTGCGAAAGATTTTCAAAGGGTCATTGAATTTCAAAAGCTCTCTTGTTAGTCACCGAGTTTTACAAAATGTAATCCCGTCCATCGTGACTTAATTAACCCCTAAGTCACCCGTACAAGAGGATGTCTATCAAATGAAGGGTGTGATGTGTGGTTGTAGCATTTTGGAAGTACGTGACAAACTTTTTAGTGCAGTTCACAGTCTCATGGTAGATGCTCTATGTTCTTGGTAAGCCCTTATGCAATGTGGTTGTAACTAGATCATCATAAGTCGTTTAGTTTCATTGTAAAACTATTTCTTCACCATCAACTTTGAATTAATTTCATACTGGAAAAATTATGGCAATGACAACACCCAACAGAATATTTTAAAGCTAGAGAGCCACTGATTTTTCCATCAAAAGTTATAGAACATCTTGCTATTCATTATGGTCTTTTTCTCGCACACTACAGAGCAGTCAAACTGAATAATTTTAATGTGCTATATTGTGGGGGAAGAATAAAAATATTGCAAGAATAAAGTGAGATATCATCCATATATAGATGCGATCTTGATTACTTGATCTGTATAGTTTAATTTCATCCACATGAACTGACAATTCATTGTGAAATTCATTGAATATTACATATTCTGAATCATCTGTTAAGATTTCCAGAAATCGTAAAGAGAATTGATCATTGTATTAGATGCTAATTTGAAGATGGGAAAAAGAAATTATAATCAAATATCATTGGAATTATTCGCAACATAAATTGTCCATATCTAGGACTTTCTAATAATGTAAAGCTTTTAGACAAAAATTAATGTCCACTTTTGTAAAGATAACTTACGTAAGATTGTCGGTTAATACTTTCTTGAAGTCTAATATATGTTAGGAAAAATACAAAAGGGAAATTAGAAATATTGCTGGAATTGTATAAATAAATAATGGGAGATAAACATTACAATAAACAAAATAACAATAAAAATAGAGAAAATTGTTGTTGATGTAGTAGCAGTATTGAAAGAAACAGAGGCTTCTGTTGCACACAATTTTCTTAAAATTGATTTGCCACGTACTACGGTGCAAGAGAACTGATGGTGTCGTCGCTCTGTATACAACAGTTCAAAGTAGTCGACTAGCACTTCGGTACTGCTTTAAGCAAACTAAGAACACTAATAATTCTATCACCAAGTTAGAATAAAGAATAAATTATCTAAGTTATTAAAACTCTTGAAACAAAGAGGAGAGAAAAAATTAGAGTGAAGAAATAACTCTTAAATTTTTTGGTGCGAAGAATAAGGACGAGAACGAGGTTTCAAATTCTTATTTAATTTTGTATTTAACACAAATAATATTACAATAGCCATGAATGAATTTGTAACCACATATTGAGTATGGAATTGAACCAATTCAAATACAAGTTAACTATAGAATTGATAAAACTTGAAATCTATAAATTGTTGTTACAATTTCATTCAATTTAAATATATTGGTTTAGTATATTAATTTAATATATTATTTTCAACAATATATGCGAAAATTTATTGACTTTAAAAGCTAGTCGGAATTATTCTTTCCCTATTTTTTTCCCCAAAAATTTCTAAACTTGAAAATCCAAGCATGAAATATACATTTTACTGAAGACTAAAAAATATTACATTAGAGAATAAGGCGACTTATAATTTAACCTTACCTTCCAAATTATTAGTAAGAAATACACAAGAAGATAGGGTAAGGATTAAAGCATTAGGAAAATTGGAATACTACTCAAAAAACAAGCAATACAACTCCTAATTACATGCGTGCAATGTTGAGAACTTACTTAATCATGCATAGCGGAAAATAAATTATTTTTCAATTCTCACCACAAATCTACTTTGTATTTAGATAGAAACTGTGTTTAGAATAATACATTTGATGAATTCTGCAAACTCTTTTGCTAATTCTCAAACTTGAATGATCACGATCTATAATCTAAGCTGTCCAATTGTCCAGCCTCCAATGGTGAGCCATACAGAGAACAACAATGACGACTAAGGTTTTCTTTTTTCGTGCTATCAAGAATAATGAATTATTTTATATAGTTTTTAAACCCTAGCGGCCTATTAATATAATCCCAAGTGGGCTTGTTCCGTCTCTTAAACTTAACCATTTCCAGTCAAATTAATTAAATATGGTCCATGAATTAATTAATCCAATGAATTAATTCAGGCCTATTAATAAGTAACCTAATTAATTAATTATCCAATACTTACTAATTAATTAAATGGTGAATCCCATTCTTCTAGTTCTCTTTAATGTGTGACCCATTAGGTTCTCAATCACTATACCTAACGATATGAATTATTATTTTGATCTAATCAAAATCGATAAATTAAAACGCCCATTTTAATTGATCACCAATTCACATTCGTCGTCCCAGATTGACATCGAGCAATGTGTCAGGGCAATACATGTGACGGAAAAATATCACGTGGTGTGACAAAACCAAATTTGTTCGTTTGCCATGAAACTATAATCCTTTCGTTAATATGATCCGATCAATTACGAGATATGGATATGTGTCAATCTCGTTTATCGATCAAATCTTTTATCCCACTATTAAGTCAATATAAGTCAAAAACTCCTTTTCAACTTATGAGTTCACATTGGCAAATGATTTCATTATCAACTTAATTAGATAAAATGTAGATCATAATATCTTACTATCTAAGAGTGACGATCCTCTATTGATCACCAAAGTATGATTGTCCTCATATAAGATATTATGATGACCTCAAGTCAAATGACCAATTTCACTACCAAACGTTAGAGATTAACCACTGACACTCAAATAGTTATCCATGTGGAATCTCCCCAGTGGGTCTCCAATGTTTTGTTTTATAATAAAACTTCCACGTGTTCATTCAAGTGTCACCACACTTTATCTTGTCAGATCAACTACTTACTTCACAAGTAAGAAATATCACACGTGATGGTCTATCCGTAATAATGATATCTGTATCTCGTTATTACATATGACCACAAAAGATTTAAGATTCAGTCATGTAAAATTTGTATCGCACAATCACAACTCCTTGTGATTAACAAATCTCCAAGACTTGAATTTACAGATTTTATTAATTTAATTTATTAGAATATTAATTTAGTTAAATAATAAATCTCACCATAAATATGCATTGATTATATACACACACACACACACACACACATTAAAAGTGTTTATGTCTAAAAGTTGATTGAACCTAGTGCATAACACTTACATGCAATTGGGAGCACTACTCCACTTACAACATTAAATCTTACCATCTATACAATAAATTTACAGAAAACCAGATCTTCAGCTATGAAATCTTAAGTATTTCAGTAGCTTAGCATTCTACTTTTCATCCTCTAGTCAACCTTGTTATGGTCATAGTCCATTTGTCATTGCGATTCTTAATATAATTGTTTAAAGTTCATCCTTAAATTCATTAGCAATCCAACCTGATTGAGGCCATTGCCCTTAACTTCATCCTTAAATTCATTAGGTTTCATTTGAGAATGAGGGGACTTATAATTTAACCTTACCCCCCAAATGAATAGTAAGAAATACACGGGAAGATAGGGTAAGGATTAAAGCATAATTAGGAAAATGGAAATACCACTCAAAAAACAATACAACTCCTATCTACATGCATGCAATTGAGAGCACTACTCCACTTACAACATTAAATCTTACCCTCCACACAATAAATTTACAAAAGACCTGATCTTCAGCTATGCAATCTCAAGTACTTCAGTAGCTTAACATTCTACTTTTCATCTTCTAGTCAACCTGTTTATGGCCATAGTCCATTTGTCATCGTGATTCTTAATATAATTTGAAAAATCGAGTGTCACACCGGATACCACTAAGAATTTTATGGATTACCAATTTAACGACTTTTAAATTATTGAATGCTTGTTACTTATCCGTTTTTAGTTTTGACCCTATGTACGTAATTAATCAATCAAAAGTAACAATCACTTTTAATTATTTTTAGATGATTAAGAATACAAGTCCAATTATCATATATTTGAATACCACAGTAATAGGGAAAGTAATAATAAACACCGATATGATGATAGAGAAATCCTAACTAGGTAAAAACTCAGGGACGAAACTAGTTACCTTCACTATAGACAATACAAAGTGAGTTACAGTCAGATGCTATCTATCCAAGTCCACTAGACTTCCCGATCTATTTCCTGTCTATTCCAAGACCTGCTCCAAAATCTTCTACAATTGTCTATTCCCTGCGAAATTCCAAAAACCTGCTCCAATGCCTTGTGCTCTTGTAGTCCAACTTCTCTCAACTTCCAGAAACTTCTGAAATCCAATTGATAGAGAACCTTCCTATGACCAATAGGAAATAGGTGGTGTTTCAGATTCAATAGATTTGATGTTTTTCCCAAATATGTGGTTGTATAATCTCAAGAAGAAAAGGTACAATCAATGTATGAATAGGCTATTAGATCTTCAAAGAATAATATGAATGTATTTAGAGAATAAGTATAATGAACAACCGTATCACAATTCGTGCGTAGGCTTGGGTATTTCATGAGAGTGTAATTAGGTTGAATGGGCCGAAAAAAATACTTCAAAACAGCAAATTAAGGTTTTTCGAATTGACCATCGCTCGAGCGAGAGCTTGGCGATACGCGAGCAACATGCGTTTTGCTTTTACAACATGTTACAAATTAGTAATTTTGTCCAATCGGGCGATACGCTCGAGTACCAATCGGGCGAGCGCTAGCAAAATGTAGCGCCGTGTTTCTCCTATTTTCATGCTCGAATCCTAGACCCCATACCTAATTTGTACAAATTGCACCCTGGGTCTTTAACTTTTACAACATGTTACAAATTAGTAATTTTGTCCACAGAATCACTAATACTAAAAACCTAACAAACTCTCCCTTTGACATACTATGTCAAAGCTATACAATAAGTTAAGGAAAACTAAAACAAAATCTAAACTACCCAAGCTTCTTCAAACTGATGTTTCTCGCATTCTATGTTAAACGTGTTTCTTGAAATCCACAACTCAAATACCAATGTAAAAGTATGTGATAAGGAAATACTAAAATCATTAAACATATGATACCAACACTAGCTAGATTGAGACGTAACTCTAATGTTAATCCAAAAAAAAAAAAAAACAATAGCATCACAAAAAAAATCAAAAACTTAAATAGCTAGGTAGATATGATATGCAATGCAATGCAATGCAATCAATAAATCTCCCCCTATCTATCTACTTCGCCTAAAAATGTTAAATTCTCCCATTCAAAATCTCTACATCACTCTCCCTCTTTTTGTTTCAAATGACGGAATGATCGATAATAAAAAACTTTTAACATTAACAAATAATAACTCAAATATTTAGTTGTTAGCATGCACAAGTATAATCAATGTACACTAAACCTTCCCACATACTTAATTCAAGTTAACATAGAGTAAATTGTACAAGTGACCTATATGTGTAAAGTGCCACTGATCCTTTGTAAGTAGGACTCCAAACCTTAATTTTCTAATAAATGACATGCTAAACATCACTGTCAATAAGTGTATTCCTCTAATTATGAAAGTCATTTAAAGTATATTAGAACTTATAAAGAAAAGCTCATTTTTTATGGATATTTTCTTTTCTCCTTCTGACTTCGAGCATATTTTATTTTCACATTTTCAATATTTTAAGCTCATTATTATTTTTCACATCTTAAGTACAGATTCTTCTCTATAAAGCGATTAAAATGACTCTTGTATCAAGATTTAGGCCGGTTAACCCAAGTCAATTGACCATAGACACCACGTTATGAGAAACCCTGGAAGCTTAATTGTTCGAGTCTGCACTAGCCATTGTAATTTACTGCTTTTAGCAATTGTAATTTCTAGCTTTCAAGCAATCAATGATCAAGTTGTTTCCAATGTCTTTCAATTTCATGTTGCACGTTTTCTACAATCTGTGATCAAATTTTACTTTCGTCCCGACACGACCGAGAGTAGGCGGAAGGTAGTCTAGCAGAACAGACTACTGCCGCACGGTGAGTCAAGAAGAAAGGCACCCTGTGAAGGTTCCAAAAAAGAACATAAGATATTGAGCTTTTATTATCAGGGATAGACTTGAGATTAGACCTAACAAATAAGGTCAATTTAGGTATAAAATCACCTTACTAACATGTGATTGTCATCCCAAATCTCACACACGCGGTTGAATCCCACTAACATTATCATAGTTTATATGCAGTGCAGATGGTACATGAAGATACAAATACTAAATACTTCATAATAACCTAAGCCATCAATGAAACTATGTTACAGTTCATCGATTAAACCCGTACTTGATTACAACAAACAAATTCAAGTATATTATATATTATGCTTGTAAAAATAATTTTCCACATTTTTTATTTTTCAATTTTTTTGTTTTTATTTTAAAGCATGAATGTACAAAGCACGCAAAAAAATGTCAAACACAAAAAAAAAAAAGAATATATATATGCATTAGTTTTCTACCTAGAAAACAAATAAACAAATATGATGCATGCATAAATCAATGTTATACAATGATAAAGTACGAGCATGCATCAAAAATATCTAATCAGTTAGGTATGCAAATAGTCTTACATTTAAGAGTACCGTGACCTATTTCAAAATTTTTCAGATTTCTTTTCTTTACCCAGACTTGCCTAGTGACATGATTGTTCACATTCATCAGTGTCATTAACTTGGTCAATTGACTCACCTGATTAATAAGAAAGTCAATCTGACCAACAAACACATGATTCTTATTTCTATTTAAGTTCCGGTTTCTATTTCGGTTCTAGAAATTAAGACACCTGGGCCTTATGTATCCTAACTCACTGCAATGAAAACATTTAGGGATAAAATTAGGACCAAAGTTATGTGATCGTCGATATCTATTCTTAGGTTGGCGGGTCCTACGCTATCTAGTAGACATCTATCTTACATATCCCTTATTCTTAGGTTCAGGGTTAGACACATGTTTAAGATGGTCAGTATCAAGGACAAATGTGGTCTTGGACGTACTAGCAACATTATGATCATTTTTATTATATCCTAGACCTCCCTTATTACCAGTAGGCTTGCCGATTCCTAGAATGTTATCTAGATTTATAGAATTACTAGAAAAGACAAGAAGTTGAGACTTTGAATGCTTTAGGTCGCTCAAAAGATTTTTAACATGAATTTCTAAGGTTTCCTTTTCAACTGTCAGCTCATTAGCTTTTCTAGATGTTTTCTCAAGCTCACTAGTGAGATTCCTACCTTAAGTATCTAAAGATTCATTCATGGATTTCAACTCACTCAGGGTTGAGGTAGATTCTTGAATGTACGCTACGAGTAACTCAGGGTTGAGGTAGATTCCTGATAGTACGCTATGCTTTTCTCGTTTTCCGACTCAAGTTTCATAAATCTCGTACTTAAGGCTTTATTTATTTTGTTATAATCTTAATGGTCTCCTCATAGATTCTATCATAAGCCTCATGAATATCTCCCTCACTATCAGAATTTTCCTCACTATTAGAATTTTCTTCTTAATTCTCACCACTACTTACATTCTCAGCCTTCCCACTCCCTTTATTAGATTCATTCCTAATTCTAACAGTAAAAGCAATATATTTTCCACTTTCCTCATGAGTGGATCTCTCACTTTAATTGTTTGAGTTAGACTCGTCATTAGTGAGAGTATCATTCATTGCCTTATTAGAATCTCTCCTATTGCTAGTGCACTCACTCCTAATGTGGACAAAAGCTCGACAGTTATGACATCTCACAGATTGAGGTCACCTTTGAGACTCACTGGAATTCCCTCGCTATCTTTCTTTACGTTTCTTTTTATTCCTAAGCATTTTTCGAAATTTTTTTTAGCAAAGTATGCTAACTTCTCTTCATTAGGAGAATCTGAATGGGTAGAGTTAGAATCTTCATCTCTAATGGTGTTCATGACAATTGATTTATCAATCTTAGGTTTACCTAATGTAAGTTCATAAGGCTGGAGAGATCTAACTAACTCTTCAATGGAATCTAAGTCCTTACTCTCCTCTATTGCCGTGACTTTAGGTCTAAACCTTTTTTGTAGGGATCTAAGAATTTTTCTCACTATCTTAGGCTCCGAGATTCTCTCACCTAAGTGAAGCTAGAATTTACTATGTCATTTAAACTTGCATAGAATTCATCAAAGGTCTCATTCTCTTTCATTCTAATCTCTTCAAACTTAGTAGTTAACATCTGCAACTTAGAGTTCTTAACCACCTGAATTTCCTCATGTGTGGTCTGTAGAATATCCCAAACCTTTTTGGCTACCTCACACATATACACTCGCCTAAACTCGTCCGTGGATACTATCATAAATAAGGCATGCAAAACTTTACTGTTCCAGTTACATTCATCTAAATTCTCTCTAGTCCAATTAGCAACAGGGGTGGGGATTACTTCATTATTAACCATAAGTGCAGTCCAACCATTCATAACACTAAGCAAGATACACTCATCCATGGATTTAAAAAAAACTCTCATCCTAACCTTCCAGTAGGCATAATTATTGCTATCAATATATGGCTGGACGGATAATGAATTACACATCTAGATAATATGGGTCAAGGAAAGAATTTGGGCTTTAATACCAATTGAAAAATTGGGTGTCGAACTGGATACTACTTAGCAGTTCATAGATTACTAATTCAACGACTTTTAAGTTATCGAATGCTTGTTACTTATTTATTTTTAGTTTTAACCCTGCATGCGAATTTAATCAATCAAAAGTAAAAAGTCATTTTTAATTGTTTCTGGATGATTAAGCATACAAGTCCAATTATCTTATATTTGAATACTGCAATAAAAAGGAAAGTAATAATAAACATCGATATGATGATGGAGAAATCCCAATTGGATAAAAACTCTGGGACCAAGCCATTACCTCAACTATAGACAATACAGAGTGAGTTACAATCAAATGCTATCGAGCCAACTCCACTAGACTTCTTGATCTATTTCCTATTAACTCCAAGTCTGCTCCAAGACCTGCACCAAAATCCTCTGCAATTGTCTATTCCCAACGGAATTCCAAGAACCTGCTCCAAGTCATTATGTTCTTCCTGCGCTTGTAGTCCAACCTCTCTCAACTTCTAGAAACTTCTGAAATCCAACTGAGAGATTACCTTCCTATGCACTAGGAAGTAGGTAGTGTTTCAGATTCAATGGATTTGATGTTTTTCCCAAATAAGGTTGTATGATCTCAAGAAGAAAATATGGAATCAATGTATGAATAGGCTCTTGGATTTTCAAAAAATAATATGAATGTGTTTAGAGAATAAGCATAAGGAACTACCACACCACAATTCGTGCATGGACTTGGGTATTTATAGGAGAGGGTAATTAGGTTGAATGGGACGGAAAAAAGGTGATGGGCATTCTATTTTTGTCACTCGAGCGCCATCGGGCGAGAAGCTAGCGAAATGTAGCGCCGTGTTTCTCCTTTTTTCATGCTTGAACCCTAGATATCATAACCTAATTTGTACAAATTTCACCTTTGATCCTTGAATTTTACAACACGTTACAAATTAGTCCTTTTGTCCACACAATCGTCAACACTAAAAATCTAACATAATTGTTTAAAGTTCATCCTTAAATTCATTAGCAATCTAACCTGATTGAGGCTATAGCCCATAACTTCGTCCTTAAATTCATTAGGTTTCATTAGTTTAAAGTTTTTTCCCCCTTATTTACCACATTAGCAATTCAAACCGCAACTTTGTAATTGTTCCCTCCCTCCAAATGTGTGAACCCTTATCTCTGCTTTTTTTTTACTTTTCATCTGCTGGATAACCGCTAGCTCATATTTAACATGCTTCTGTTCTATATTTTTGTGCTGAGATGGTATGTATGCTATTTTAGAATCCATTTCTGCCGAGATTTTTCCATAGCCATTATGAATACAGATTTTTAGACCTGTTGCCACAGCTTTGATCTCAGCTTCCAATATAGTGCATTGTCCAATATATTCCTCGATAAGCCTCCACATTAGTCTCTCCATCCTTCTTTAAGTTTCCATCTGTAATCAATTTTACCCATTGTGACTGGGGGTTCTTCCACAGAACAATAGAAGAGATAGTCCTAGCATGTCTGGTTTTCGAATCACCAATTAGCCCTGCTTTACTCATGTTCTCAACCATAAAATCAACTCTTTTAGATGATCCTTTGGGCACTCATCTTGGTTCCATTGAGCTTGGGATCATTCCTTTCCACCCAAAGAAATCAAAAGATGAGCGAAGGAAACATAAGCAGAGGCATAGTAAAGATAATACCTAGACCTGATTGTTTGTTAGTCCCAAATCGTCATTCAAACCCAAAAATGATGAAGTAAACTTGCAGAAAATATAAGAATCAGCGAAAAAAATTATTCACCCATTAACAGGTCCCGATGCTTACGTTCTTCTAAATGCTACTCATCCTTCAAGCATCTACAACGTAGATTGGGCTCTGATTCTAGAAATCGAATTAATGATTGTTTAATATAAAAATTCTAAACCTAAATTAATATAAATTAACTTAATTAAATCTTGAAACTTTGAACACACAAGTAGCCAAAACTGTCTAATATCAATTTTAGTGGTTCTGACTTGAACGTGAAAGTTAATTCTGGGTTCGTGAAGATAGTTGGATAAGTACAAAAAGTAATTAATAAGGTTGAACACGAATACCAGATGTAATGTGATCAACCCTACAAAGAAAACATGTTGGAGCTTCCATGTCACACGTCAAATAATTCACTTATAATTTTGATAAAAAAACACAATAGTATCCAATTTTCATAATTTCGCAAAATTAAGAAAATAATTAAAAGAACTAAAAATAACTCCTTTTGTTTCTTCTTCTTTGACTTGTTGATGAAGTGGAATCAAATCTATCCATTTCGACTTTATCACCNAATTAGACCAAGGGGAATCTCTATACAAGAACCATAATTTTTAACTTCACACTAAGTAGCTTGATTAAAAGATGGGATTGTCACTAGGGCACCAGTTTGTTTTTACTTCTTCAATATCTTGAAGAAAACTTTTGTTTTGAATTAATCAATGAAGCATCACGTTTTCTATAATTTTTTGAAATCGGTCGAGCCTGGGCATTGTTAAGCAAGGACAAAAAGAATTTTTCAAAACATAGCTCCTTTCTTGATTTCTTACATTACCTATAGGTAAATAATCGTCGACATAATGAATTAATTATTACCTAATAATCTACAATAAAAGCGGCAAAAGAATTAATATAAAATTTACTAAAAGATTTTCTAGTTTTATATAGGGCCAATATAACGAAAGATTAATCCATTCAGACACTATTAATCCATCCAGTATTCTCCATTTTCTAAATAAGAAACAACTGAAGTGGTTAGTCCCTTATCATTTGAGTCCATAACATCCTCCATCCCCAACGAGTCATGTAGTACAGTAATATTCAAGGTGAAAAGTCTTCCCCTTACATATACATACCATCTTAATGCATTTCTTGCCTTCCTAACATTTTTCGGCATGTTTTCCATAGACTTTTAGTAGATTCGGTTAAGAAACAATAATTGTGTGAAGTGACCGAGAGTCTATCTCTGGTAAAAGTCTCGAACCTGTATAGACCTGGGTCAAAACTGGGAGTTAGCAGAACTCTGTAAGCAATGCCAGAAGGAGCGGGAGGCCTGTTCTGACTGCTTGGTAGAAGTGTTTCAGTCCCTTTGTCGACTTTTTGCATGCCCTTCTCTACTCTAGTTGATCTTCATCGTGGTGGTGGATTAGTTGTTGCCTCAGAGGAATCTTCGAATTACCGTCGGAGATTTCAAATTGAGATTCAGATTTTCGTGTAGTTGGTTTCGTTGTGTCTTGTTTGCTTCTGCTTCGTCGAAGATTCTTCATCGGCGCATCATCTGTAACACTTTTGCCACGGACGACAACGCCAGTAGCAGCAGTGCTGCTTGGGGATTTACCTTAGGTCTTCTTTCCTTTGGGAGGTTTTGGTCCTTGCCATTGATATTCTGCAGAAACAACTTAAAACCACAAAACTCTAGATCAAATGCAATAGAAAATTTTAAGAGAGACTGTAGAACATGTAGTGAAATGGAACCCTGGTCATGTGAATTAAAATAGGAAAACTGTGTACTGATAGTAATCGCAAAATATGGACGTGCGTTTTTCACTTGTGCAAAAACTGATTTAGGTTAGTTATAAAATAACTGCCCAATTCACATAATTTCTCTCTTTTTCATCTTTTTTTGCTAGACATGAGTTCTCATTTTTGAGCGAAAGATATGCTTGAATCGACCTCTCATATTCGTCATTAAAGAAAAACTTCTGCTCAATTTTTCCATTTCAGCGGATACTAGATTTTAGTGTAAGGTTTAGATTGGGGAACAATACATAAATAAGGTATTTAAGTATCATCATTTCACAAAATTAAGGATAAATGTTTTAAATTTCAAAAATCAGGTTTTTACTAAAATATATTTATAATTTAATTAGTTAATTATATATTTAATTAATAAATATATAAAGGTCACTGATTTATGCTATTTGGTCACAATTCAAAATTTTATATGTCACAGTTCGTTCATCTGTCACAAACTAAAAATTTTAAAGTCACAATTTGTTCATTGGTCACAAATCACAAAATTTATAAGGTCACAGAACTTATTTTATGATCACAAAATATCAAATTTTAGGTCACATATTACTTTTATTGGTCACAACTCGATTATAACTTAATAAAAATGTGAGTCACAGGCACAATTTTTAGGTCACACGTTATTAATTTGTCAAAAATTAACCAAATAATTGGTCACAAACACCCACGTCCATCTCATCCCACCCACGACAATTGTCACGACACAACACACACCCAACTACATGTACCACACCACCAACAATAACCACCACAGTCGCCGCCCCCGCCACAAAACCACCACCACCTCATGACAACCAGTATCAACACCACTGTCGCCACAAACACAAACACCACCACCACCACACACCCAGATCCACCATCACAAAACTGTCACCGCGTAAAACACCACTACACACACAACCGTCAGATCCAACACCATAGTTACCACCAAAAAAATCGCCACCACACAACCGCCGATCCGCCACCACACAGCCTAACCCATACTCCACTATCCCCCAGCCCCACTCCACTCCACGCGGTGCCACCACCATCATCAACACCAACAACACCTCCACCACCACTACATCACCACCATCTAGTCATCCTCACACCCACAACAGCAAAAAAAAAACCCGGAAAGACGAAGGACTGTAGCGTCGAACTGCGCATATCCTTCGTCCCCAAAGACATCACCGCACCCAACCCCAACCACCGACGATGGCGAAAGCAACCTTGCAAGGGAGATAGCGACGGCGGCCTTGGAGGGAGACGACAAAAAGGGGGAGGGAGAGAGATGAGGTGAAGAAGAGAGAGAGACGGAAGTGATGAAATTAGGATTTAAATATTATTAATAAATGATTTTGCTCTATATCTATTACCTGATTATTGGATAAGGAAACTCTCGACCTGATTTTTGAAAATCAATTTTTAAATACCTGGTTTTGTGTAATTTCCTCTTTAAATTGTTAAGACCAAAAAATCTGCAAAAAGCCCACACAATTCTATCACACAAAATAAGTGAAAGTCTAAAATAAAATTGACACTATTTTTATATTTTTGAGCAACTCACGATTCATAAATTTGCACAACCAGTCTAGACTCATCAAAATAATTAAGAATCTTCAAATCTGATGTTTGTATATAATTAGATTCAGTTATGTGATCAGATTTTGATGTAAGTATGTTATATAATATTTTAGACCAGTCAAACATAACCCATACCCTAATCCAAGTTGAAATCTGTCAATGAATAGGTACATAGACATTTTTCAAACCATCCATCATCTAATAGTCTCTATAAATACAAAAAAAAAACTTGTGTGCCAGCCATGAGCATGAATATATATTTTTCAATATTCTTGCCAATGCTTATTGAGTTGACTCTTTTTCTTTTGAAACAGTCTTTTGAGTTTATGGAGTTGACTCCATACAGTTATAGGGATAACTACTCTCTCATGACTTATGTTTATTATCTAGGATGACTTCACACACCTATGATGATGGCCCTCTTCTCCAATGACCTTGCACAACAACATATTATAGTCTAGAGAGACATAAATACTGATTGTAGTTCCACAACTAAGTACATGCATCTTTAAAGATGACAACCTAGTCAGTAGCACAACAAAATTAAACTAGTCAAGATGTTCCTAAGTTTACTTCTTTAATTCTAGTTTACCATAAGGCATAATGAGCACATCACACTAATTGGATAATTCAATTTCATCCTAATGATCATAGATTAATCATAACTTTACATCATGTATTTGAAGAGACAACCCCCTTTTTCTATTAAATTTATTTATTTATTTATTTTTTTGATTTAAGAAAATGCAAAAATACATTGACTAACAATGAACACACAAAATAGGGTAAAGAAAAACTTCTAGAAAATACATCAAGAACTGTTTTATGTATCATGCTGTAGACAAAAAAATAATAATAATAAATAATGGATTGGGTCAATTTAAATAATTAGCCCAATTAAATTTACTGAATCAAAACTCACTAATGCCCATAAAATTTTAAAAGCCCATTCTACTATTTCAAAATCCACAATTAATCAATTATAATTATTATAGTTGAATTAATTTAGGGGTTACCAAAATTGGTCACGAATTTTCCCTATAAATAGAACAAATGTTCATAAGAAGGGGTGACAAAAAGGAGGTGAAAAGTATAAAAGAAAATCATGAAGTGCTCAAGAAATTCTAAAGTCGGAGGAAGAGAAAAAATTATCTCAACTTCGAGTCCGACGAACACAAAAAAAATCAAAATCTTCTTCAAATCAAGCAAACCCAAGAAGATCAAAATTTTCT
>CAIGRP010033741.1:0-12021 GCA_903798385.1 Fraxinus cuspidata
GAGTTTTTGAAGCACAAATCAAAGCCAATTTCATAACCTAAATCAACTCATTTTCCGCGAATCCCCTCAAACTTATGTCGAAACAGTTCAAAGCAGAGCCCCCTATCCATCAAATATCGGACATATGTACTCATAATCACCACTTCATTCATCGCTGAATCCCCTGAAACTAAAAAAAATCACATTTATCATCGATTTTTGTAACTTTGAGATGACTCAGGTTCAATGTACCCGACTGCATTGTGAATATTTCTTGAACCATTAATATCCAACAGAGGAAAAAACTTTCCCAAGCCACAATCAGACAGTTTTGACATTCTAGTATTCAACCAGGAGTATATTACTGGACTAGACATTGAGATGAAGAACTGGAGGTCTGCAGTCATGGTGAAGGTAGGCTAAGGCTCTTTCTGTCTCTAATGCTATTTGATACCTTCCCCGACTAATTCAATTCTGGATTGCAGACATGAAAGCTCTTCCCAGGATAATTCACTCTGTAAATTGTCATGCAGACTTCTGTTAGAAGCAAATTCAGACAAAAGTAACTGCATGCCAGACNGACATTGAGATGAAGAACTGGAGGTCTGCAGTCATGGTGAAGGTAGGCTAAGGCTCTTTCTGTCTCTAATGCTATTTGATACCTTCCCCGACTAATTCAATTCTGGATTGCAGACATGAAAGCTCTTCCCAGGATAATTCACTCTGTAAATTGTCATGCAGACTTCTGTTAGAAGCAAATTCAGACAAAAGTAACTGCATGCCAGACAACCAATAGTAACCTTGGAAAGTAACAAGGTTCGGGAGCTGAAGGTTTCTCAAATGTCCAATTTCATGTGTCGAGTTCTTCTTGGTTCTGGATTCTTGCTAAAGTCTCGAGCTTCTTCACTGCAATGGAGATTCCTCCTTCAAAGGTAGTTTTGTACATAAAATGTTAAGACTTAGAGTTTATCTTAAAATGTCAACTTTATCTTAAAATGTCAACTTTATTAAGTGTAGTAGTCAAAACCCCCTTATAAATTGGTCGTGAAATTTTATCATTTAATATGCTCTTATAAGATGATGGCTCATTTAAACAAATCAATCTTTAAATCCATATGCTCATTTTGGCTTTAATGTCATATCAAAATTTGGGGTCCATCTCAAAATATCAACCTTATTAAAATGAGTAGTCCAAACCCTTACAATTTCAATTATGTTTTCATCTTATATTATTATTATTATTATTATTATTATTATTATTATTTATTATTTATTTATTTTTATCAAGCAAGGCTTTAGTGCCAGCCTCCCAATCCTAAAACTTGAAGGCAAATTTTGCTGAAGAGGACTAATTTCCCAACAATAAACATTTGATTCTGCTGAAGCTAATGGAGTAGAATCTACAACCACAGTCTCATCTTCTTGTCTCCCACGAGCCTTCATGTTGATAATGGTTATCACAAGAACACTTGTAATAATTAATGCAGCAGCAACTATTGCTGAAGAACTCAACTTGGGTTTATGTGCACCAGAGTAGCAGAGCATGGGTCATCCAATGGTGTACCATAGAGACCTTGGTTGTGAAAAAATGCTGAGAAGCCAAACTGTTGAATGATTGGAATTGAAGGGATAGCACCAGAAATGTTGTAAGACACGTTGAATTGAGTTAGGTTTTTCAAATTCTTGATTGTAAAAGGAGTTGAATCGAATATACAAATCCAAAGAATGTATGTTGGACAAATTTCCGACAGTCAATGATATGCTTTCATCAAGCCGGTTATGATGTAGGTCGAGAGGTACGTCATGTTGTCAAGATTTTGTGGAATGCCACCCTCAATAAATGTTGATGTAAGCACATAACAGCCAGTGATGATGATTCGACTCACAGCTCAAGAAGAAACTGGCAAATTCTCTTATATCGTCTGGGACTTCACCAGCGAATTTGAGATTATGCAAATCGAGAACTTTAAGCTATTCAATACTCACAAACTGTGATGGGATCGTCCTATCTATTGAGTTATTTGCTAATCCAATAACCGATAGCCTCTTCAAATCAGCAATGCCAACTGGTATACTTCCATTGAGCCCGTGAAAACTGAAATCTAAATACTTTAGGCCACTGCATTTTCTGAAGGAATTTAACCATAAAAATCATTCCCCTTAACATCAGAAATCACAATCTCCCACTACAAGTTTCAATCTCTGGAATTTCCCCCTGAAACCCTTCCACGAAACATTGAAAATAGGTAAGATTTATCGACCCAAGAATCCCAAATGGGGCGCCCCCTGTAAATATATTGCTACCAAGATCCAAAAATTCTGGCTTCCACACGGAGAAACATTATCTTGAACACTTACTGATAGCACATTACTCCTTACCGAAATGTACACTACCACTGGAATGCCACAAATTTCTTCAGGCAATCCTCCATTGAGACTCTAAAAGCCAAATCTATCCTATCAAGATTCCTTCAATTACCAATCGACACAAATTGCATCCAAAATATTGTTATGTGCTAAAGAAACTAACCTTGTATTCTTGAGCAAAGCTGAAGGAATTGCCCCATTATACCCGTTTTCGATAAATCAAGAAACTTATGTTTGGCAAATCCCCAAGAAAATCATGGGATTTCCCCAGATAAAGCATTGGAGCTTAAATTAATCTTCCACAATGTATCAATCTCTCCATACTCCAAAGGTATATTTCCTTGTAATCTATTCCTAAACAAATTAATAATCCTCAAAAAAAAAAAAAGTGTAATCCAGATAAAGCAGGAGATAAAACCCCTCCAAGACTATTTTTATATAACAAAATTTTCACCACATTTCCATCTGAATTACAAAATACACCTTTATAATCTCTGCAGTGGCTATAATTTTGATCTCAAGAGCTCACTCAAAAAAGGGTCAATTGAAATGTTGCCCTTGAATTGAAGCAAGATTTTCTTTTCAGTTAGAGAAATACTCTCAAAAACACAAGAAACAGAATGCATAGAAGAAAACAAGATAATGAATAATCGTATCTATTTTTTAAGGTTACCAACCATACCCAGCATTATATTTGCTGGATCCAGTCCTGCAACACTTGATCTCTGCTTCTGCATACACGCTGATGAAAACACCAACAAAATGAGTACTTTGCATTCAGTGTGATGTATATTTGCTAAAGGGTAACATTTTAAATGCTCTATCTTGGAGAAAATAGGAAGAAATCGAAGCATATTTTGTGGGCATGGTAAAAAGACAATGAGTTTATGTTATTTTCATGGGATCTTTCTTTGGTTAACGATGAAATGAGAGTTCTGCATACTTAGTGCATATGGGGTAGTTTGAGCTGACGAGTTCAAGAATTAGGTGTAGTGATAGATATACTCATAAACACACATCTAGAAAGAGAATTGCTGTTGACTGGCTCGGCTGGAAAGAGAGGCCGATGTGACAATCCCATTAATAACTGCAAATTTTTATGCTTATTACATTCGTCGATCCTCCTGGTTAAATCTCGCACCTGGTAAATGGTAATATTTGGGAAACTAATGGTAACAATTCACTTTTTATTGAAACAAGAGAAGAACCCATTCTGTTTGTTTGCTAGAAATCTTCATCTTCAATGTGCCTTTTGTAGGGTCTGTCTCACCACATAGAGCATTGAAATCTTTGTCTTCGATCTTAGTTGTCAGTCAGATAATCACCTTAAATAGAAAATGTCCAAATATATGTGTTAATTTGTCAAGTGATCTTCGTAAAAATATGCATTACTTCATATTCATAAGCTAAGTTGCATTTCATAAAGTTAGACGTCTTAAAAGTCTCATGCCAATTAAGCAAATATTTGGATAGCTTTCAACCCTTCAACGTTGGCATTGAGAACCAACTTATTCTTTTCAACAGCTGGAGATGACCTCCTCCGTTCGCTTCTGAGGATTTCTAGTTGGCCGATCTGGTTTCGGTTAAGTAATCTGTCAATCCCTAGTCTATGACGGATTGACTCACTCCTCGAGCAATAAACTAGAGATTGGTTCAATTTTTCCAATTTCTTACTAGAGCTTTGCTACATATTCTACATATTTTATTGCTCTTGAATCCTTATTCACAGATTCTTGGTTGAAAAATAAACATAAGAGTTGACATTCCGGTTTTGCTCTTGAATCCTTCTCACAGATGATATTTAACCCCTCGATTCATTATCCTACGAAATTGTGATACATCTGACAATTGATTAAAGGCACACTGCCACCTACACAGGTGACAATTACAACAAATAGTGAATATTCATTCAACTTTCATTTAGGAACCCCGAATAGGCCATCAGTGTTCATAAAACATATCAACTTTCTTCCCAGCACTACGTGTCACGTCTTAATTAACATTCAAATAAACTTCTGTTAATTGCAAAATTAGTGAACACGGTTTTAGAAAGGATGGAGGCATTAATGCAGTAAATAGAAGGTTAGAAAAATAGGTTGTCACATCTATGAAAGGTTGGAAACCCCTTACAGAATTTTACCTAATAATTTCAGGATTAATCAAGTGGTAGATAACATTAACGAGCACATTGAAGAAGAATTTGATCTCAAACAGCACATCTCAGAAAAAGGAAAGCCAGATAACATTAACAAGACTTACTCCGATCAAACTGTAACACTGCTCTTTGCAAAGCCAAGTTAGCAGTATTTTAACCCTTCATAATATGGGATTTCAATTATGTACATACATGTTTTACAATGAAGGAGAAAGGAACTATAAATGGTTTTAAAAGTTACCACCAATCCCACAATCGACTTGCTGATATTAGTCACTTCGTTTTTCCCTTCCACTATATGCACTCATATCGACCTCGTCCTGTGAGGTGGCATTGCCTTCTCCAATATAATTTGTCCAGGCAGAAATCCTAAGATCACTGCAATAGGTCCTCATCCTTTTGCAGTTCATTGAGCCGCCTTTTGCTGTACAACGTGATTATCACTGTTGTAGCCACCGTGATGCAAAATCCAACCACATTGAAAATTATCTGTGATGCTGACAAAGAGTGCTGATCACTGGATGCATCGGCCAAGGTTTTTATCAGGATGCCACTACAAAATCAAAATATCTATCAGTCCCAAAAAAATTTCATCAATAATTTTAGCGTCGCCTTCACAATTTCACAATTGTGAAATTGACGAGAATAACAAGGTACCTATTTCAATGCAATTGCAAAATATCAAACTTATGAAAGTTTTCCATCCTATTAGTCACATCCAGAATCCTACTGTTCCTATCCAATGGCAGATTTTGCGTATCATGGAAATAAATGATTTCTGACTAGGCACACTCCAAAAGGACAAGACTCAGACAAGAAACCTTAAAGACTGAAAAGAAGATAACAGAGAGTAATAGTTGCCATGTTGGAGAGAAAATAGAACCACATTACAAAACAACCAGATCTTGTAGGGGTTTAGCATGACTTTATGAAAGCTTATTTTCTGAGTTATCATAAGCAACAAAACATCGCAGACATTGCTAGCAGAATGGAAATCAAAAGGCATAGAAGAATGTGAACATCACTTGAGCACAATTATACCAAATAAGATTATTGAAAAACACCAGTTATTTATCCTCCCTAAAAAATAAGAAGGAAAAGAATACAACACAGCCAAACACGTGAACATTTGTCTGCGGCTATGGCTTACTGCTTACCTCATTTTTCCTTTTCTTTTCATGTTTTTCTTTTATTAGGTGTGCACACGCATGGCTTCATATAAGCCATTTGGAAAGCAACTAAAGACTATGCCTATAGACAAATCATGCATATAACCATGCCAAATGTTAGTCTTCTCCATGCATCTCAAGTCTTAAAAGAGTTATTTGGTGAGGCTTTGCACCATTGTTTTCTGAAAGAAAGAAATATATAAATCTATACATTAATCTCACAGCCCAGTCACATAAATTGCCAGTCAACGCAGGATAAAGTGTTCAAAGATATGGCATTAAGATGGTTTTTTACAGAGGGACAACATGGTTACCAGCAGGCAGCAGTTAGTGGCCGAGATTGACACTGGGAGAGGATGATTATTGCTGCTCTTTGCCAAAACGACCTTGGTGTGGGGTGTGTGTGTGCACGTGGTGGGGTGGGGTGGGGTGTGGTGGAGTGGGGTGGGGTGGGGTGGGGGGGATGGATAACATTCCTACACGCTTCCATCACCACCAACTGATTTAAATGTTCTACAAAAAATAATGGTGCGGTCTGCTTAACTTCCAGCATAAAGAGATTGAAAGCTTCCATTGTAATTTACAACACATGGAAAAAAAAAAAAAAAAAGAAGAAGAAGAGCTGCCCTCAGTGTTAGTGGTTAGCAACAAAAGAAGACAATTAGTAGTAACAGCATCCTATGATGCACGGACTCGAGTACAGGTATCGAGTACGAGTACGTATCTAAGTGCCAGATCTTTTATTTTCTAAAATGTAGGATACGGGGACATAACTAAAAAAAATCCAAATTTCAGACACGGGTACATGAGTACGTTTTTCAAACTTCATTTTTTTACTAATCCAATATGTCATTTTGAATAGACCAAATTTTGGGGTTTAGTTTTCAATAATGGGAATTACTAATGTTATATAAAATAAAAAATGAGGAACTCAATTGTAATTAGGACTTAGTGGAGCATTAAGTAGCACTATATAGAATCAATTTTCATTTTATACAAACAAAACCATAAACTACCAATATAAAGAGAGAGAAGGAAAAAAAAGATTAGAAAATGGAAAGAAAGAAGAAAAAGTAGGTAAAACCTAGCGTCGCCACCTTTCTCCACCCTTTTGGCAACGACATTAGGTTTAAAGAGAGCAAAAGTGAGAAGAAGACAAGGAAAAGGAAAAGGAAAAGGAAAAGAAAAAAAAAGGAAGGAAGGAAGAAGAAGAAGAAGCAAAAATGACGAAGAGTCCGGTTCAAATTTGGAGGATCCAACACATATTCCATACCCATGTCATGTTCGACACAGGTACTTCAACTATTTCGAAGACATCAGTGACATCAGCATCAGAAACAAAGAAGAAATTTATGATTACATACATCATTAAGAGATTATGAATAATAAGAAGACAGTGAACCATCTATGGATGAACCTACTAAAATAAACGAAAGTGATGCTTTTGGATGTACATGGACGATTGTACAAGGTAGGTTTGTGCTTCATAACACCATCAGCCCGCTACAAACAAAAGTGCGCTTACAATTTCGCAATACATAATAGAAGGGGGAGATATGAGAATAGGGGAGGGCATAAGGTAGGTGGATGGACAGAGAGAGAGAGAGAAATTCTTACGTGTAGAGTGCAACAAATACTTCTGGTACCATTCCGACAAGTGACCCCAACAAGTATGGACCATATCCAACACTGGTAGCCACGGCACAGTAGTTATATATGACATAAGGGAAGGGAGAAATCCTAATCAATGTGACAGCTCGAACTTGATTGAACCTATTTCCTTCACCAGCTAGTCTTATGATGGAAGCTTTCTTTGGATATCTCTCTAACCACATCTATAAGTAGAAGAAATGATTAGACTCACATATACTTTAATGTAACAAACAAAGGTAGCTCATTGTAGGAACAGAAACAGTTAATAAAGGCACGTACATGCATTTTATGACGGAAAAGATAACCAATGAAATATGGAAGAGAGACACCAATTGCAACTGCTCCAATGACCAGCAGAAAACCATACCCATATCCAAAAGTCATCCCTGCAACCCACATGGAAGGACTAGAAGGTAAAAGTAGAATCGGAAATAATGCCACAGAACCAAAGACTAGGAGTGCCAGCACTTGTGTGCTGAATGTTTCCGTTTCCCAATGAATTATGGGAATAATTTCCTGGAGAAAAGACAAAATGAAGTTAGGAGGCGATATGACCAAAGGAACCATAAGCATTGATTTAAATGGTACCAAACCACATCTAGGCGTCTTGCTTGATTTCTAACGTGGACATTAGATATTTATTCACAATGTCATTCACATAATAGAATATGGTAAGGGAAGAATGTAGAGTAATTAAAATTTTAATAACCTCTACAAAACGCGCTAGCCAAGTCTCAGAATCCATTCAACTTAAGGGGAAGAAAAATGTGGGAAATAATGAAATCTTCAACTTATGTTTTGGATTCTCAAGGGCTAGGAAATGGAACGATTCAACGAATTGCAAGATAGGTTTTATCAGTAGTATGCCTCCATTTCCTACATAACTAATCTGTCTAGTCCATTCCTTCCCTTCGTACTGATTGTTCCTTTCCTCTCCTCTCCCTTAACTTCTCCTCCAAATGAAACACACTTTAATTGTATTTAGTGCTTGTTTGGTTTCATTCTAAGTTGCTGAATTATAATGCCATAGAAATGAGTAGTCAATAAGTAGTTAGTAGTTGTGGGTTCTACAACATGTGTAGTTAAAATTATAGTTTGACTTTGACATTTAAATTATAAGGAGATTATAATCAAAAGCAAAAAATATACACTTCCTTTTGACTTTTAAAGCCATGCAAATCAGCTGAGACATTAGCATCACTTAGACTATACAAAGATAAACTACCAAGCAAGTTTTTCAATCGAATTGACACGGAATCTAAGAGATATAGATTCTTTCGCTTTCATTTTTAAGCCACATATACACATGCTTATATGAATGAAAGGAATGGATTAACAAATTCAAGATGATGATGTATCCTCTATACACAAAACTAATATTAACAACAAAGTATTTCTTTCCAATTGAAAACGATATAAGAAAAAAAAAAACCACTTGGCAGAGAGAACCATATTGACACTAGATATTTTGCCTCTCCTCGTAATCACACTTAAATTCCTCGTTTCCTTCAAGAATTCTATGATTTCGTTTGTCCATATTAACAAAGAATGGCTGATATTAGTACTTCCACATCACCTTTCTTTCCCAAGCCGACTCTGCTTCCTGTAATAACCTTCCTCATAACGAGAGAATTCATCTATAAAGATAGTCTATACAAGATTAATTTTCCATTCTTCCAAAATTTACATTTTGAATAAACATAAAATATATTATTGCATTACAGGCTAAAAACTGTGAATGATTGACAGTGAGAAACACTTGAACAAAAGGCAAATTAAATTTAATTATTTAACCGTCCTAATAGAAAAAACCCAAAAACCAAATTCAAAAAGCCATAAAAGTAATAAACATTCAAGGTATTACCTAGAAGAAAAATTACCTTGTCCATGAAAAAGGGGCCGACCCATTTACAGAAAACAGCAGCCAAGACCCCTAAAAATGTCACAACCAACACCAGCTTTAACCACCAACACAACGACCAGCACCACCCTCCGTCGCCGCCGGCGCAGCCCGATGACGTCGATGCCTCCCCGTTGGCCCCTCCATCAATACCCTCCTCCAATTTCACATAATCCCCTCTGGGATCCTCAATCGTACCATTATAAGTCATACTCACCAAATGAAACCCAGTTTCAAATTAAATTAAATGCATTAAACTTGCAATTGTCAGGTTTTTTTATGCAGTAACAAATAAACCCTCCCCTTATGAAAAAAAAATGAATAAGAATGGAGGATATACGCATATATACACACAGAAAGAGTGCGTATTTTTGAACGGTGACGTTACGGAGAAGAAGTCTGATAAAAAATGGACAATGAATAATCACGCTTAAGAAATGGGAAGACTCCTAAATGCAGAGTAAAAATAAAAATAAAAAAATGAGAAGAATATATTCTAAAGACATAAAAATTTAAAAAGTAAAAATTTTTAAGTATTTCAACTTGTTCTTTATATTTAATATTTAATTTTACTACGTTAAAAAATATTTATTTTTTTTCTTTCTTTTATTTTCAATGCTTATCTTTTAAATTATTAAATATTTTTTATTGAAAATCAAAATACTTTTAATGTACTTAATTATATAAAGTGAGTTCGACTCTCCAAATTTCACTATGTTAATTTAAAGAGTTTTTGGAATATAATTTGAAGGGTTAGACTCTTTAATATAGAGAGCTTAAAGGGAGAGTCAACACACTATTAAATGTATTTATAATATTTCAATTTTTGACGAAAGAAAATAATATAATAATTTGGTTGAAAGATAATGAAAATAAAAAATAAAGAAAAATAATAAATACTTTTAGGGAGTTGTAAAATTATAGCAATGTTTGGTAACCATTATCTTAAAACTTTTTTTTTACATACTCATTTTTAACAACACAAGTACAATAAAATATTTTGCACGTAAATTTAAAATTTTTATTTACTTTTTAACCATACATTCCTTTAAAAATTACTATTCAAAACATTGATTTTTAATAATAATGGCCATCAAACAAAGGCTGAGTATTTGATATAAAGAGGCTGTTGAAATATTTAAAAAAAATCATTCTTTAAATTTATAGATACTTTTTAAATCGTAAAATATGCTCTTCAAATTGGGTTTCATTATTTTCAAAATACATTTTTTTAAAATCCATTTTCAATCATAGATTCTTTCATAAAATAACAAATAAATTCAAAAATATTTCTTATCTTTTAACCAAATATTCTTCAAAAAATCATTATTTCAAAATATATATTTTTTCGCAAAATCACATTAAGCCCCCGTTTTGGTAGATATTAAAATCAGATTTTTAATAAATTTTGATAAAAGTTGTTGAAATATGTAATTGAAAAGTTATGAATCTCATAAAATGAGTTATTAAAATTAATTGTTGACTTTGATTTTGATTAAAATTGGAATTTTATTTTTTACCAAACATGAGCTACAATAGAGCTAAAGAAGGGCTTAGCCATAAAAAGAGTGACATATTTGAAAAATGGGTATTTTTATTTATAGTATAAAAATTGACTACTTTTGCACAGTCTCTTAAATTGGACCATATTTCAAGTCCGCCGTTTAATTTTGCCTAGAAATAAAGATTTTAGGCTGTTTGATATAATCAATAGTTTTTTTTTTTTACAAGTACTTGCAAACAAAAACAAAATAAATCTTAATTGCTAATATACAAAAGTCGTGTTTGGAAATCAATGGTGAAAATTAGCTTTCATTTGACAAATTATAAAGCCTTTCTCTGGTTTAGCTACAAATTGAAATTTTAATAGATTTTAATAAAAATTAATAAAATATGTGATTGCAATTTTAATAAATATTGTGAATATAAAAAACATATGATTGAAAATAAGTTTGATAAAACGAGGGTCATGCAAGATGTAATAAACTTAAAAATGAATAATGGTGGATATTATGAAAGAGTAATATTATACATGATCACAGGTATCAATCTCGATATCAATTAAATAATATTAAGGGGGTGTTTGAGTCACATTATTTTAGAAAAATGTATTTTGAAATAGTAGATTGATGGAGAATGTGTGGTCGAAAAAGAAGGAAAAATTATTGATGTGGTGGAATATTATATTATTGAAGAATGTGTGGTTGAAAATTAGTAGAAGAATGAGAATGAAAAAGATAATGTGTACCAAACAAGAGGCTAAATGATAAATTTATTTAAATGGAAAGTCGGACGGGTCCAACCTATAAAATGGGTAGATTATTCAGCTCCCATTAATTTGGTTAGTGAAAGGAAAACATTTGGGAATTGCCTATATCACTTTCCAAGTCTCCACATGGTTCAAGGAAGTGCTCAAGGACTCGTGGCAAGAATGCGGCACTGCAGAGAAGTGTGTGGGACAGCTGTGTATGTTTTGTAAGCATAAAGATAAACCAACAGGGTCAATGACCAACCAGTGACAGATTTTTGAAAAATTAATGTGAATTGTCTTCCTTACCCTTTTTCCTATTATCTTTATTTTTATATTATTTCCGCCACCCAAAATTGGTATCAGAGTCTAGTAACGAGACTGAAAAATATTACAAAAATAAAATAAATAGAAACGATAAAATGATTTTCAAAGAATTACAAAATATTAATATATTAAATAATACTAAACGAATTAAATTACAAGAACTAGCAACAAATTTAAGTACAGAGTTTAGATCTCTAAGTGAAGAGATAAACAACTTAATAAT